>MU227775.1:1704294-1717406 GCA_018584345.1 Thuja plicata
AATGTACTTAAATAGATCTAAAAATCTACAATTCAAAGTTGCAATATGAACAGGTCATAGTGTTTCAGTTTAACCATTGAAGCATCAAGTCTCTTAACCGAGTAGGACTTAACAGTCTTCTATATATCAAGGTACATCTCAAGGAGTGCCAAAAGGGTTGATTCATGAAAGTAGCATTGGAGTTTCCCGATACCTATTGACAGTCTAAGAAGGAGGCTAATTCAAGGATGGTAGCAATAGATGCCCGATACTAAGTGACAACCTCTATGCATAAAATCCTCTAACAAGGTCTCACTTAACACTATGTTTGTAACCTTTAATAGGGTTGAATCCTAACAAGGCTCACTTTAGAAGAGTGAAAATTTGGGTTACCGGTCCCAGTGGTTTTTCCTTTAATAGGGTTTCCATGTTAAAAATTTATGTGTTATGTGTGTATGATTCAATTCTTTACTATTTTTTATCTTACATAACTAACTCTGGATTGATTGGTATACTCTGCTTATTTACTAAGTTTTGGTAAATAGTTATACTGCTTATCGGTAATCAAGAAAGAACATAGATTGATAGAGAAAAATGATAGATAGTTATTCATTATTAGTATTTCATGGCATGTATCTTGTAGGGACATAATAATCTGAGGTTTATTGATTAGTGGTTAAGTTTGAAGGATAAATTTTTGAGGCTATTGATTCACCCCCCCTCTCAGTTATTACTAACACCCCATTATATTCCATGAGGTAAAAATGTTACTATTTGATTTGCAATGCTTATGGGGGCTAAAATTTCCTTTAGATTTTTTTATCTCAATAGAAATCAATGGTCTTGAAGGAATTTCGGGTCCCATTAGAAATAAAAAGTATTGATACATTCATCTCACATAATACAATGATGGTTATTAGATTATATTTTAAATAAATGGTAACAACTAAATACTATAGAGTTTATCCCTTAAACCAATCAAAGATTTCCACATTTAGCTCAATAATTTTCTAAGAATTCTATTTTTAAAAATATGATTATTTGTCATGATGATTAATGAATTTCTTGTTATTTTTGGAGATTCATCAATATTTCCACAAAATAATTGTGATTCTAAAATACTCGTCAATAAGAAATTTTTTGTCAAAAAATTGAGAGATTCGCCAAGATTTTATATCTTTTATGGAGGGGAGTTTCTTAAAGTTCTCCTTGGGATGATGTAGTTATAATTATGTACAATGTAATTGTAATTAGGTTTGGTATAGCTGTAAACATGTTGATGAAATTTTAATCATGTAATTAATAGATTTTGAAAGGACAGTATGGAGTTAGATAGATTGATGTTGGTATCGACTATCATATGGGATTATATGTTATTATGGCCTTGTTGGAAAATGATCTAGGGATATTTAATATTGGTGTAAAAAATGAACTTAGTGATAATGAAAATGATGTTCATGGTTATTGATGCATAGGTTCTTGGAAGACCCTAAACCTATCCCAACTTTGACTTGATCTCCAAGTACAACAACAACACACTTGGCACAAATCCAACTCAACAACTAGTCTCATTTGTTCATATATGCCTATTACAACAAAGCCCTTTGTTCAAGAGGTTTACAAGACAACCATATCACAATGGTTATGGAGATATTCAATTGAGTGTTTGTCAAAATCAAGAGACCAAATATAACTTAGGGCACTCTCACAAACAGACCAAACACCTTGTCTTGGTCAAATTGCTTCACAAGCCCTTACTAGGGCTTGTAGCCCTATCCAGTGAGTTTTTGGACAATAAATTCTCACTCCATGATCAGGAATGAAAAATGAGACCCTTTTTAGATACCATTTTGGGGAATACAAAACATATCTCAAACTACTTTGGGGTCCTTTGGACTGACATGGTCAACGTCCACTAGTCATAGTGACCTAATAGTGCAATTAGGTTTCCTTATCAAAGAAATTATTCTTAAAATCTTCACCCAACCCAACCACCACTTGGAACATTTAAATTTTGTCTCCAAATTAAAAAAACCACCATTGGAAAGTGCGTGAACCTCTAAAATTTATCACTACTACTCAATTAGCATTCAAACCCATATAATTTGGTCTGCCACATAGAGATGTCAAACCCTTAAAATGAAATTTTGACTATGAACACCATGTTAGTTCTCTCTGAAACCTTGAAAATATTGAAACCAACCCTAGAACCTAACATTTCACCAAGAATTAGGATTCTTCAATAGTGAAATTTTAAGCTAAGGGCATATTTGTGACAAAACTCTAACCAGTGAGGGTTTCAGACCAGTTTGCCCAAAAATAAGTATAAATTTTTCAATTCTTAATGGATCTACAAAAAACCAAAGCCAAATGAAATATATTTCATTAATATACTCAACCATGTATGATTCAGACCATTCCCAAGTTTGTACAAGATGACAGTTTACAATAAAACCATGAAATATAATGGAAAATTAGAGCAATTATTTATTGATCACCTTCAATTCTTCAAAGAACAGGTGTGCCTCAACTCAAAGAGGCATAAATAAGAAAATTAAAACTCCCCCAACTAGTTTGAACCAATTTTGGAATCAAATGATTGTTGGGAGAAATTTTTTCTCAAAGTTGCAATAAAAGTTGCTCAAGCAACTTTTGAAATTTTTGTAATTTTTACAAAATATAGACAAAATCACTTCAAAAACCCTA
Source organism: Thuja plicata (assembly GCA_018584345.1). Taxonomy (NCBI): domain Eukaryota; kingdom Viridiplantae; phylum Streptophyta; class Pinopsida; order Cupressales; family Cupressaceae; genus Thuja; species Thuja plicata. The sequence continues at coordinate 1,706,980 of MU227775.1, forward strand.
CAATATTTACCAAAATTCCATATTTGTCTTACAAACATGAAATTTATCAAATCCACTTCATTTCCACATAGTTAGGAGGGTTTGCCCATGTTTGACCAACTAGGTCCTAAATGAGCACAAGCATACAACTTTGCACTAGGCCTTAAAAAGTGACTTGAAAAGTTTACAAAATGGTCCATGGGACCTTATTACAATCAAGAAGAACCACAAAAGATAAAAATACATGATAGGTCTCTTGGACCCATGGGTACTCCTGCACCATACTCTGGGGGAGGAATGAATCTCAAGCCCCTCTTGAGATGAGATCTTCAACAGAGGTTCCATGCTTTTTAATGTTATTCTCAATCATCCATGTAGCATTTGTTGGCAAGAGACACTAATAGGAAGATTTTGTATGTTTTCATTGATGAAAATTGCACACTACTCTAAAGATAACTTGTCATATTTTAATGATTCCAAAGGTTTGACTGGACACTTTTCTAAGTATGGAATAACAGACCCAATGTATAGGTTTTGGGATATAGATCGGTACAGACATATTTGATCAAGTTTTGATGTGAAAAGCTATGAGATGATTCTAAGAGTCATTATATATCTATGTCTAAGATTGAAGTAGTTTATATGACCATCTGATGAACTTATGATCTTTTGAGTATCAAATTAGCAGAGTTTTGTAAGAGTCTAAGAAAGTTGGCTGTTAGATTTATCAATGATCCTACCAGATCGATGATTTGATTAGTTTGATTATTTGATATTTTAGAGTCAATGTGAGTGATGACTTCTATGTTCGAGTTCAAGGTTATGTACACATTCTAATGGGAGATTTGGATGACACTTCACATGTTACCTATTTGGTTCCTAAGGCAGACAGTGAGCTTGGAAAGTCTTTATGATTGGTATATAAGCTTGAGTTTTTTTGTTTATTGATATATGTGATGGTTGGATATGATTACTATATGATATATGTGATTGATGGATCAATGATCAGGGGATTGCAGTTAGATAAAAAGCTTTTTTTTTGTGCTTCAATGGAACTGTATTAGAATTATTGATGTTGTTTTTCAATTCATCTTTTGTGGATTAATATTTTTGTATGGAAGTGAGCCTTTGAAGGTTGTATACCTATTTTGTAATTGAGCAGTGAGCTCTAAGATATAAGCCTGAATGCATGTGCATTCCCCTATTGTACTTTCACCTCTAACAAGGTAACTTATTTCCTATAGAAGTAATACTTATGGATTCCATCCCCACCATGGTTTTTCCCTTAACCATGTTTCCACACAAAAATAATGGTGTTATGTGTTGTAGATGCTTTGCTTACTTTTTAGTTTATTATTGTTTATTTCTGTAAGTTTATGGTTATGCAATCAAGTTAAATAGTTATAAAAAGTTTTAATATTGATTCACTCCACCCTCTTAGTATTAATCAATCCTAACAATTGGTGTCAGATATTTGGTCCTTGGAAGAAGTCTAATAGCTTGAGGAAGGTCCTAATGGCATATTTGATAGTTTTTAGCAGTGCTCAAAAGAAAATTTTGGTTGTGCTTCATGATCTTGAAAAATATAATGCTCATAAATCTGAATTAGAAAAGAAGCTTAAGGATTCTAAAATTTTCATTGAGAACTTGAAGGAAAAATTGAACAAATCTACAGATAAGAGGAAATAACTAGTTGATCAGTTACAACATAAAGATGGTTAAAAGACCCTGAAAGATGAAACTGATGAATGTGACCAGATCACAAAAGACAAAGATAATATGAAACATAAATTGGAAGTTGTGATAATGAAGATGACTAAAGATATTGAAGCTAAGAAAAATATTGAACAAACCTTGAAGGGAAAAGTAGAGTGTTACAAAATTATTGGTGAAGTTGGATAGTTGCAAATCAATCTTGAAGAGTCCAAACACAATGAGAAATAACTTGAAAGAGTAAATGAAGTTCTTAGGAGTGAACTTTCACCAACAAATGAATTCAAAGAAAATTTCAATTCTATTTCTTCAAATATTTATGAAAAACTTGATAGACAAAGACCTAAAGGAGAGACTCATGTACTTGGATTTGAGAAAGGATAAAGTTCAGGATTAGAAGAGAAAGTCAATCCACTAGAGAAATGATAATCCTTAAAGGATCATATGTTTTCATTAGTATTCAAGCAGATATTTTTTGTCGGTCAACATTCACCAAGTGTCAGCATTCACCGAGTGACAGTGATCACTGATCACAGTATATCAACCAAGAAACCAAGTAGAGATACAGCCGAACATCAATCTACAAAGATATAACTGATAAGAGACATCACCGAGCATGAGTCTGACTGAGAGACAATTTTAACACCAAGAAAATTAGATCTGAACTACACGATAGCTAAAGAACTTTAGTTTTTAAATTAGCTTTTTTCTTAGCTAGACAACCGCTTCTTGAGGATCAAGAAAAGCATAATTGATGGGTTTAATTAGTTTAACTGATTGCATTCATGCAAACTAGGAGATCAAGTTCAAGTTGTAAAATTTTGATCTTAGAGTTGTTCTAGAAAATTGTAAAACCTAATTAGGTCAATATATTGTATATATAGATGTGTAATCAATCAAGAATATGATGATTGTAGCTGTAGAAGGAAATCTATGGATCAAATAGGGGTTTTCATGTAGAAGGACAGTGAAAGAATAATTCCATTATGAAGAACTACATTCAATGCTACCGAGCAGAACATAGGTATTATCCATCACAATAGGTGATATGCAATTTTGTGAACTTAATGGATCTGTAATCAACAATTAAATATTGCAAGCTATCAAGTCATTTATGTCTTTGTCTACTCTCCAATAATTGTAGCAAATAGAAGAAATCCTTCAAGAAGGTGGGCTTAACAGTCCTTATGTAAATCTCTTATCCGAGTGCACACATACATTGTGTTGCTTAAATCTCTTAATTGAGTAGACTTAAAAAGTATAACATATTACTCCTAATAGGGTGAGATCATCAGAAGTGATCACAACTTATAGCCCTAACATGCACCTTCCATTCTGCAGATAGTGAAGCTTTGTGGGTTTCATCCTCACCATATTTTTTACCTTCTATAAGGGGTTTTCTATTTTATCAATTCTTGTGTCACTAGTTTATGAGTTTCATGAATTTTTCTATGTTTGTTTACATGCATTTACATTTATGCTATGATATTACATGCATGAGGTAGTAAAGCAACAATGGCTGGTTATACAAGCAATGAGTAATATGGTTAATTGATAAAATTTTTTAAGGGTACTGATTCACACCTCCCCTCTCAGTACACACCCTTCCATTATTACAAAAATTGGTATCAGAGATAGATCTCTTATTTGGAAAAGTTTAAATCATCATACAATGGAAAGGTATAAGATTGATAAAAAATATTGAGAATCAGAAGTTACAGATACAATTTTTTTTTGAGAAATACAAAGAAGAAAGAATCAAAATGAAAGAGTTATTGGCTGAAAGAAAAGTCATGGAATCTCGCTACAATGAAACTGACTATCATGAAGAAAAGATACCTAATTTATTTGATTCATCTGGATATGGATCTGGTAATACATCTGACCCATCTGAAGGAAGCATTACAAATCTAAATGAAATTAATCAATATTTGACTGAACAAGTAAAAGTACCACAGATCGGTCAAGAGACACAGGTGGTAAGAATGATTGATGTTATGAATAATGCAAGACAAGATGAACAAGAAATAACTTTAACTATTGATGACATGAGGAAGAAGACTAAAAAGTTTCAAGAGAAAGAATCTAAGATACAAAGACTGACTGAACTTCACATTTAGATCACCAATCAAATAGTTCTTATGATTCATGAGGCCAAACGAGTGAACATAGAAATTAATGGAAAATTGGAAGCTATTGGTCAACTAAAAGAAGAAAATGAGAAACTGAAGCATGAAATGAAGATTCAACAACAACATAATTATATAATCAGGAAAGCTGAAGACAGTACAAAAAGAATGGATGAATTTCTAAATGGGCAAAGAAGACTCAACAACAATACCAATTTAGGGTATACCAAGCATGGAGAATCATCAAACCAAGATGATCAAAGGAATGTCTACTCAAATCCAAGACCAATGAAGTGTTCATGTAATCACTGTGGAAAACCAGTCCACACATCAAATGTTTGCAAGAGCAAGGCAAAAGGTATTCCTAAAACTACTTCTACATTCATAGGCAATTGTTATAACTATAACAAGCATGGATACAAATCACATGAATGCAGATCTAAGAAGAACAAACCAAAGAAGAAATCTTACATGGAAAAAATATTTTTCTTCTTGCAAAATACATGGCCACACATTTCATGAATGTAGAAAAAAGATGAAGCAAGTCTGGAAACCCAAAGAACAAGAAAATGCACATCAACCGAGAAGAGTTAGTAATATATATGTTTGGGATTACAACACTTGGGTAAATGGAAAAACATGTGGTAGATATGGACATATAGCTTCTAAATACTTGAGGAAATGGATAAGAAGATCTAGAAACTGGACTAACTCTAGAATAGCATGCTTACACTATCATAAGGTCGGTCACTTAAGCAAGGACTACAGAGACCGAGTGACAAAATCAAGCACTTTTGCAAATGGAAATACTATTGAAGACATCAGAAGAATGATAAATCAAATGTGGAGGAAAGCTTCAAACAATGATAATGATGGAACAAGAAATACAGTTGGTGACACCTCATCTAATGGATTAGGTGATTCCATCACCCCCACCTAAGAAAGACAAGTATGAAACTACACTCTACAAAGTTGTATTTTACATCAGTTCCTATATTCATTGGAAATATGCCAAATTATCATGAATGAATATTAACTATGGTATTACTTATTATGAGTGTGTGGATCTAGTCTGGTTGGTTAATATGTATTGAGCATAAACTGCATGTCGGTAAACATATGAAAGATAACCAAGTTGACACTATACACCGAGCATAATTGGTAAACATGTGGGAGACAACTAAGTTGACACCTTGTAACAAGTATTAAATAATCACCAAGCTAAAGTCTTTGGTGTGTTAACCGAGCATCTACACTTTGTCAACCGAGTGGCAGGTGAAGCATTTAATGTATCACTTAGGTCATATTTATCTATAAAAGGGAAAACATGAACTCATTTGTTCACCTAGCATTCACAAGTAAAGTGCAGAGAGAGAAGCAAAATTCACAATGATCATATTGCAGAGTGATAAACAATGATTCCAAAGCAACTCCAACAAATTTCAAGCACTCACTGCAATCATCCAGTAAGTACCAAGCTCACAATTTATTTGTGAAGAAGCCCTGATTTTATGATCAATGGAAACCACTTCCCAAACCTTTAAGATAAAAATGGATAAACAAAAAAAGGTCTCTCTAATCAAGAACTCAAACTATGAGGAGCCAAATTACAAGTTCTATCCTGAGGGTGCTTCTCAACCCGATGACAAGAGAGCATTCTCGAGTATCCCACCTAGGGTTTTGATGGTCAAAGACATCTAAGCATACATTCACTATAAGGTTGTAGAGATTGGAGACATTGATATTGAATAAGCTTATGTGAAGTTATGAAAGGATGGAATCCTGAAGGATTAGTACAAACACATTGAAGTAAAAGGGTTAACCAATGCCATACTATTCCCAAAAGAATTCAAGACTGAATGGATTCACATTGTGCTCAGTTGAGTACATGATGGTAAAATGTGGTTGGATGAACCTAAGACAATCACAAAGGATGTGACTCATGCAGTCACCAGATACCAAATCACCGATAAGAAAAAAATCCCTAAGGCACCTTGGTCGCCCCAAGATTGAAAAACTAACAGGATCCGAATGAGACGACAAAGGTCTGAAAGTGAACTCAATCACCAAACCTGAATTGAAGTTCAATGCATATGTGGTTGGATACAAGATATTTTAGGCAAGCAGAATGAAAAACATTTCTTATGGAGCTATTGACACATCATACAAGATTGTAAAGAAAGGAGTGCAACTAGACCTAGCCAAGCTGATACTGAAGAAACTCAAAGAAAACATGAGAACCATTAGATCAACCAGAGCTAATACATGTAAGTTCAATTATCTATTAGTTTTCACTTTCTTTTACTTCCAGAACTTCTTTCCTTCAATCGATAATGTCACTTGGGACACAAACTGACCAATCACTGCAAAGATCAGTGATTTCATTAAGTCACTAGGAGATAACTTCACACTTTTAATAGATGGATACTTTTTCACATTCAAGACTAGGATGCATAAAAGGATGAGAATACCTCCACAGTTGGTTGAAAAATACAAGGATGAGATATGTTTTGTAGTAGACATTGACACTACACTCATCAAAGCTTCCAACCCGAGAACAACATGGTTACCACCACTTGAATATGAGATTGACATAGATCAAGCCACAAAATCCATTGAAGCCCTACTAAATGAACTAGTTGACAAATCTATAAGTAGATTTAGCACATATGAAGAAGCCAAGTCAAGAATAAAGAATGGATTAGTAGTCAAGAAGATAGGGAAGAAGAAAACTCAAATTGTGAAGACACTCAAGAAGAAACTCTTGGTAACTGACAAAGAGTTAGAACAAACATAGGATATCACTGAGGAATAGTCACCTATCGGTGAAGGAAAAGAGTTAAGTGACTCTAAGTCTACTGAATCTGATGCAGAGCCACCAAAGGCCAAGAAATCAAAGGTTACTAATGTAACAGCTGCATCCAGGACAAGAAGAAAAACAACCAAGGTAGACTCTCCACCATTGAAGAAAGGTACAATGAAAACTTATATGAAAAGAAAAACCTCAACCGAGCCTAGACAACACAAAAGATATGTACGAGGAAGAGAGGACAAGGATGATACTACAGAAGTAGAAAGAGAATAAATAATACAAGTAGAAAAGGCCAAAATACCCAAGACAATTAATGAAATTGCAAAGTCAATGATTAACACATGCATCATATCAAATCCTGAGATTAGAGAATGGGGAAATCTGTCCACCAAGGATCATAATAAGATTGAAGAAGTAATCGTTAAAATGATGGTAGATTACAAGTATGTACCCCTACAATTTAGAACCCATATTCCAAGTGAGCTACAAGATTAAATATCAGCACGGTGGACATATGCATTACATATGGAAAAACAAATGAGAGAAAGAATCTTAGTAAATTTTTTTTCCGACTCAACAGTTGAAGAAATTGAATCAACAGTGTAGGAGCATGAAAATAAATTTTTAGAAGAAATAAGAGCATACAAGGCATTGGAGAACAAACTTGAAGATATTGAAAAGGAAAACAATAAGATTTGGACTCAAATATTTAATCCAACCGAGTAGATACTAGCTATAATCGAGACTGCACACACTAAGAAGAAAGAGGACACACCAAGCCCCGAGCATATTTTCATCAACAACACCAAGTATGTCAATCCCATTGAATTGAAAAAAAAGGCAAGTAAGTCCATGGATGATATTACTTAGATATTGAAATCATTAGGAGAAACAACATATAATACTATCTGAGCTATAACACATGGAGATTTTGATCATAATGTTAAGGATGATGAAGATGTAAATATTCCCATCGAGAAAACCATTGAACAGGAAACTACTGATGTTACATAGGAAAATGTACCATATAACATGCCTTTATCAATACAAGCTATCAATATAGTAAAAAAAGCAAAGGAAAAAAAACCTGATTTGAAAACTGACACACTGATGGAAAAATGTGATGATCAAGGGGAAAAGATAGATAAAAGTGAAGAGGATAAACCGAGTGATGAACCCAGGGAGGATAGTGGAAAAGAAAACAAGGCAACAAATAAATAAATGGTTGATGTAGAGACGTCTAAAACTGTCCAATAGGTACTGACTGAACAACCAGGCCAAGGCACCACACCTCCAAAGAAATCAATGATAGGAACTGAGCAAAAAAAGGCTCTTTCTATCATACCACATTCCCCTACTATCAATGACATTCTGAAGAAGAAGAAGAAAAAGAAGAATAATGACCCAATAACACTTGAGGAGATAATAGAAATACCCGACTGTGATCCAAGAGCACTTTATTATGAGTCACTAAAAAGGTATGGGGAGCTATGCAAGAGGAAAGCACAATAGGACAAGCTCAAATTGGAACACATAAATACACAAGTCATGGAAACAACAAAGGAATACTACTATAGGTAGGTCTTGATACATAGATTGATCAAGATGCACTCATAATTGATCAACTTGAATTTCTAACCGAGGCAATCACACAGAAAAATGTAGATGCCAAAAAGGTTATTGAAGAAAGAGAAGAAGAAAAATATTCCTACAAACTCAGAGAAAATCAGCCAAGAAGTGGCAGTAAATAAGGTGAAACTTTATGACCTGAAAACTCAATTAGAACCTGTTATTTTAAAGTTAGTTACCCTAGTTCAAAATATATGCACTATTGAGAACTTCACCACCGAGTATGATGCACAAATAGATAAGTTGAATGAAGATCTGAAAGCTAGTGCAAAAAATCTTTCAATCGAGCCAAATGCATTATGAAAAGCTAGTTGAATCCAAATGGTTAAGAATTGAGATACAAAAGGAAGAAAGAAAAATTAGAGATGATGTAATCGAGATTCAAAGTTTGTTATTACCACATCTCACATTGTTGATGATACATATGACTACGACAAAGATTCTAATTTCCACCCCAAAGATTGATGACATGTAACTGATTGAATGTTTGATAATGTTAAGTTGAAGATGATGCAAAACATTAATCCAGTTAGTGGTTTGTATTGTCATTGATGTCAACTTGATATCATCTATACGGTCATATACATAATGCCAAAGACTTCAAAGAATCAATAGAATAGAGGTTATGCTTTCAACAATGCATAAAGGTCAAGTATTCACTAAGTGACAGACAACACCGACGGAGTGCACACCATCGGTAAAGACAGAGATAAAGTCACAGTGATGCCTGACGAGAAAGAAGATAGTGTTTCCTGACAAGAAAGATCCAATGATGATCAACAGATGGAGATACCAAAGCTAACTAAAGTTACACCAACGGAACTGGCAGTTGTCATCATCGACGAACTGCAGAACTGACTGACAGAACAAAGAGATCAGAAAATGAAAAAATATCTAGCTGGCAGAGCTTAAGGGTAGAGTTAACTGATTGTTTTATTTGTTTCATTTGGCCATAGTTAAGCAATTGATTTATATAGTTGGCAAGAAGATAACTAGGAGATAAATAAGGAGTTAAAGCCGTAAATCAAATTGGCTGGATTGTTTTTCACGCCAAGAATCAAGAATCAAGAATCAAGAATAAAGGAATATCGTGCCTATATAAGAGACAAGAATAATTCATTTCCATAAGTATAAGAAATAAAATATGTGGGGGAGTGAATAGAAAGAAGATGCTAAAGAGAAACTAGTGAAGGATAAACTTCATGCAGTCCGGATCAATCAAGCTAAGGGAAAACTAAAGAATTATGCAGACACTGATGAACAGTGAAGTACAACATAATAGAGTAGAAAGTGTGGAGCATAAATAAATTGAATTGATACATTGATCAGAGAGGTATTGTACATGAATAGATCTGAATATATGTAATTCAAAGTTGCATTAGAAATAGGTCATTGTGTTTCAGTTTAACCATTGAAGCATTAAGTCTCTTAGCAGAGCAGGACTTAACCGTCTTCTATAATTAAGGTATATCCTAATAGATTACCAAAAAGGTTGATTCATGATAGTAACATCAGTCTTACCTAAAGCCTATTGACAGTCTAAGAAGGAGGTTGATTCAAGGATGGTAGTAAGATTATCATAAAGCCTATTGACAGTCTAAAGGCTGATTTAAGGATGGTAGTGTAGATGCCAGATACTAAGTGACAACCTATGTATAAAAATATTCTAACAAGGTCACACTTAACCGTGTGTTTGTAACCTTTAACAGGGTTGGCTCCTAACAGGGCTCACTTTAGAAGAGTGAAAATTTGGGGTACCGGTCCTAGTGGTTTTTTTCCTTAACAAGGTTTCCATGTTAAAATCCATGTGTTATGTGTGTATGGTTTATTACTTTATTGTTTTACATTTCACATATGCATTTATAGATTGATTGGTATACTCTACATATTTACTTATCTTCGGTAAATAAGTTTTACTGCTTATTGGTAATCAAGGAGAATAAGGACAGACAAGGTAAACCGACAGACAATTAATTATTTCAAAGTATTTCAAGGCATACATCTTGTAGGGACTTAATAATCTGAGGTGTATTGATTTGTGGATTAAAGTTTAAAGGATAAATTTTTGAGGCCACTGATTCACCCCCCCTCTCAGTTATTACTAACAATTGGTATCAGAGCTTGTGTTCTTAGAAGGAAGGTTTCAAGACCTAAGTAAAGATCAC
>MU227775.1:1736878-1751514 GCA_018584345.1 Thuja plicata
TTCTGGTTAGTTGACCCTCACGGTCTTAGGGGGAGCTATTCTAGCTCTGAACCCCTGCGTGGCTGGTATACTCACCTCCGAGTATGCGCCTTGGATTACAATTGTTTGGTGACATTGTGGTGCTGTATGGAAGAGCACATGATCTAAATATTTATTAGGAACAAGAACGGAAGTTACAGTTGCTTTTTGTATCTACGCGGCAAGTATTAATGGTGGAAATCTACTTTGCAATCACCAAGTCCTCACTTGCGGTCAGAATAAACAATTGGAGATCATAGAATCTCTAGCAGTTGTATTATTAATGCATTACAATTGTTATCATCAGCAAGGAAAGGAGATTGATAATTGTTATTTGTTAAGCAAAGTAATTCAAGTTTGAAATGAAGCCCAAGCACAGACACGTCATTTTGGAAATTAGTTGAAAAATTACTTAACAATCGAGTAAGCAGTTGGATAATCAAAGGACAACTTGCAGTCAAGTAGCAAAGCATCATAATTACACTCTTTAGTAGATATTGATATCAATAAAATCTTTGAAACATCTCGGAAGTGATTTATCAGTATGCTTCAGCATGTGAATTTCATGAAGCAAAATCTTATTGAGCAGTGTTCTATATGAGAGTATCAGTATAGCCATTGGAGATTTTGTTTTGGAGCCGACATGATGTTATCCTTGGAAGCACATAGCCGTTGGAGATTTTGTTTTGGAGCTGACCTGATGTTATCCTTGGAAGTACATACTTATTGTTGATCATACAAAGAGAATTCACATAAGAGCATACAATTTGAAATATCATGTGAAGAAGTAGATAAAACTATTATGATAGGTCCATAGGATTATGCGCCCATGGCCAAGGACATGGAGGATACATTCATGATTAATAATGTTGAAGTATCAATGGCAGTAATGGATATTAATCTAGACAATCTTGAAGAAACATTTGTGAGTACTCAAGAAGCTGAGAGTCTTTATATCAGTAAGAAGATATATTGATTTAAGATATCACAGAAAAGGAAGTAGAAAAAGAGAAGACTAAAGTAATGGACAATTCATCATCATTGTTGTAAAGTTTGACACCCATAACAAACCTAGACTCATGGGGAGTAAATAAGTGGGAGTATATAATTTGAAGAAGTCATGAAAAATATATCATATATTTTAGAAGAGAAGTATATAAAGAAAAGGCTCAGTGAATTGGTTAGCAACTTTACACTTGATCTTATTTCACTCAAAATTGGTCAAGCATCCTTGAAAGAGTTTGCAGAAAAAGGCAAAAAGATTATTGCTAACTGTATGAATCAGGCAAGTTAAGTGCCCATCATTAAAAGGAAAAATATAGGAGGCAGAAGCTATGATAGAGAAGATAAAGAAATCAATATAAGATACCACCATAGCTATTAACATATACAACAATGTGTAACAAGGACATATAGATAGAAAAGGTAGACATACACATACATAGATCAGCACTTCAGCGCACGTGTTAGAGATCACACCAGAGCATGTGTGCTTAGGTATATACTATATGGTGTATATACATGCTATATCTAGACATGCACAGTATGGAACATCAGTATGGAAAAGTTACAGACTGATCAGTGAACCACCAGTACATGAAATAGAACATGGAAGCCGACTACAGTTTTGGTCAACATGAATGATTTTGTAATGTAATGGCTAAGTGCCTGTGGTTATAAGTTTGTAATAAATTAATGTATATAATATGGAGTATGTCATATGATCAAGGTCCTAGCACAAACTTGGAGAAAATGGAGAAGCTACAATATGCATTATGTGCCCATCTACAGATTGTTAATTCATTGATTGCATTTTGGGAGAATGAGATCCAGAAGTTGTAGATTGCATATCCTGATAAGTATGTTGAGTAAGTACATAGAAGTTTTTTTTGAGCACCTTTGTCATTAATGTCAAAGGGGGAGTAGAGTATGAAGAATATGGAGTCTAGTATATGATAAAAAGGGAGATATAAGATAGAGAGTTTTTATATAAAAGTATAGATAGTAACTTCACCATATTCCTTTGTTGCCATTAATGAAAAAGGGGGAGATTGTTGGAAAGTTGAACATACTAAAGTATATGACTTTATTTAGTGTTTTAATTATGGAAACAAAGTCATATGAAGTTTTGGAGTCAGCACACATTATCAGAAGATCATAAATTGGCTAAGTACAAAAAATAGGATAGAGCAAGGAACATACTGTTATAGTTTTGATTAGCGTGTGTTCATTTGTTATCAAAATGATATGTGACTTTGAAGATAAGATTATTAGTATTTTTACATGCTAAGTCTAAGAGATAATGATCAGATCTGCAAGTATGAAGAAGATACAACTAGCTGAAGAGGTACAACCAGTAACTGCCAAAATAAGACAGAGATCATGGAAAGAGCTGACATAGATTGTTTTGGTATAGGCGTTGTGTCTATCCTTAAGACTTTCAACTTTGGATTAGTGATTTTTAGTGACCTAAAAATCTATGGTTAAAATAACATGACTTGATTCATCCGGGATAATTAGTTATGGCTAGTTTGGTGGAGCGGACTGTGTGAAAAGACGTGTCTGTTTGGTTTGAGTAAAGCAGTTATAATTAATGTTAAGCCAACTTAATGAAGGGTTGTGTGGTTATGTAAGTGATCAATATTGATTTTAAAAGGTTTCCTAAAGCCTACATGTTCATTTCCTTTGAGGAAGTACTTATAAAAGGTCATTTGTGATGGGAAAAGTTGTGAAAGCCAGAGATAAGAAAAGCAGAGGAGAGTGTAAAAGAAGCAAAGATATATCTATCATATGTTGATGATATAGATATTGAAGTAGAAGATTTTAGAGTGAAGATAATATTTTTGTAGTTATTTACAAGAGATTAAAGCATCAACACACAAAAGGAACTGATTAGACAAGCAGTGTCACAGCAGCAGTTCATCTTGCAGATACAGTGTGTATTAAATATCCAGAAGGTTGTAGCCTTCACCATTTGGACAGTGAGTCCTTGGACAGTGAGTCCACCACCCCTAACAAGGTTATTTTAAAAGAATCCTAGCAGGGTCCAACCCTTAACAAGGTCAGTATACTTCATGTATTGTAAAGACAACTCCTAACAAGGTTAAGGATCTTCTAACAAGGATCATATGACACTAGTACAAAATATTTGTGGGTACTAATTCCCACTGGGGTTTTCACCTACATTGGGTTTCCCCATAATCATATATGGTGTTATGTGTTGTGTATATTTATATTACTTGCATTGATATTCAAGTTCAGTACTTAAGCGTTAAGTAAAGATTCAGATAAGAAGAAAAAGTATTAATTGATAGATCACTGATTCACCCCCCCTCTCAGTGATCCTATTCCTAATAGTAATTATGCTTGTGCACTTAATAGAGCTGACAAGGATGTTAAGAAGAGTTTTCCTATAGGTCCCATGATCTAATACTTGGTGTATGTACTTATAGAAGGTCATTTTTAATAAGAAGAGTTGTGAAAGCCAGAGATTAGAAAAGTAGAGTAGAGTGTTAAAGCAGCAGAGCTATATTTATCATATGTTGATAATATAGATATTGAAGTTGAAGCTTTCAGAATAAAGAGAAGATTGTTGTAGTGCTTTACAAGAGGTTAAATCATTGGCACAAAAAAGGAACTGATTAGACAAGTATTGTCACAAACAACAGTTCACCTTGTTGATACAGTGTGTATCAAATAACCAGAAGGTTGTAGCCTTCACCACTTGGATAGTGAGTCCTCCACCCCTAACAGGGTTATTGTAAAAGACTCCTAATAGGGTCTGACCCTTAACTAGGTCACTATACTACTGCATTGTAATGTACAACTCCTAACAGGGTTGGAAGATCTTTTAACAGGGATCACTATAAACAGTATTGTTCTTTGTGGGTACTAATTCCCACCGGGGTTTTTACCATTTGGTTTCCCCATAACCAAATTGATGTGTTGTGTAATGTGTTATCTGTATGTACATTTACTTTGTATAAATCTGGATTAATAAGCTTAAGATAAAGATTTAAAGTTGCTGATAACTGATTCACCCCCCCCTCTCAGTTATCCATGAAGTATTCTAACAGTTTTTCCTATAGAGGACACTAGGGCATATATTCACTGTCATTTTGAAGAATTGGACGAGCAAGATATTGAAAAACAATGGAAGGAAGTTATTGATAACTATATTCTAAAGGATGAATATAAGGATTTGGTAGAGATAAAAATTGCATAGGTCATGGAATTTACATATTTCTTTGAGTTGGAATGGGTTTAATATATATTGAGTAGGGTTCACAATTAGTTTGTTTGGTTAAAAAAACTCTACAAAATCACAAAGGAGGTCTTGAGAGAAGTTACTAGTTACTGTGATGTTAGATAGGTACATGCACTAAGAGTTGTACAAAAGGACATAGTAACTCAATTGATTGATTCACAAGAGAAGTGACTACAAATAATATTCGACAGGATGATGTGAAATTAATGTCCATGGTGCTTGGATATAAACTCTTTCATTTTAGTAGGGAACTCCATTTCTAGCACAATAATCTATGTTGCATATAAAATAGTGAAGGAAAATGCTGATTATGACATCTTTGAATCATTGAGAGATTGATTAATGAAAAACCTGGAGAATATTAAGAAGGATAAGAGACAGATATTCAATTATGGTCATATTTTGGTATGTATTTTCTTCTAATTTATGAACTACTTTCCTGGAATTGGGAATATTGCATGGAAAAAGGATGTACCTATTGTTATTCAAATCAAGAATTATTATAAAATGCTTGGGGATATATTGGCAAAATGTTTTTTGTGAGATTTATTTAAGGAATTTCAAGAGTCTATGAAGAAAAGGTATATAATTCCTCTTGAGATTGTGAGGAAATATGAAAAGAAAATATGTATTATGGTAGAAACCAATACATGTTTGATGGAGGTGGTTGAGCCTTGAACCTCATGGGTACTACCTATGGGATATGAGGTGGATGGTCCAATTATTGAAGCCTATGTAGAAGATATTCTACCAAAACTAATTGACCCATCATAGAAGAGGTTTGGTACTTAATCTAAGAAAGATTTTGAAGTACATGAGACACTCACCAGAACAAGAAGAGAAACAAAGATTAGAAAAGAGGTAGAAGAAGCAGTAGTAAAAATGGGATTGACTAAGGAAAAGATTGAGGAAGCAAGGAAGAAGTCAACAGAGTATGAAAAGGAAAAAGGAAAAGAGAAGGAAGTTGAAGAACCGATAGATGTGGAGGTTGATGTGTTGGAATCATTTGTCATTGCACAAAATATCAAATTGTCAATGCCTGATATAAATGCTAGATTTAAATTGATCCACAGGAGGCAGTTATCTATGTCACGAATCTCCAAGGAGGTTATGAATACCAAGTCAACAATATCCCCCTCAACACCAACTGAGCCTTCAACACCCAGTGAAGGGAGACTCTAACCCATGAACCAAGGCTCTGATACTAATTGTTGGAATAATTTGCAATTGCAACAAAAGCTCAAACTATCAATGCCTGATACAAACACCAAATTTAACCCGATACATAGGAGGTGGTTAAGACATGTCACAAATATCCAAGGAGGTGCTGACCACCAAGTCAACATGATGCCTATCCTATATACATTCCATTTGCACAATTAGCGAGGGAAAGAGAAACTAGGAGTGCAAGTACTATAATGAAGAAGGAACTAGTTTCACCTAAGAAAGGTACATCTTCCACTTCTCAGGTAGCAAAAGAAAAGAACAGTACCATGTCTGTTGGGAAGAGAGTGAAGAGAAAACCAAAAAGATTATATAAAGGTGTAGATGAAGGAGAAAAGGATGAATCTAAAAATTCATATGATGTTGTGAGGAAGCTTAGATCATAAGATGTTATGTGAGCAAAGATTGTTGAAGATGAACCTACATTGAAGAAATAAAGAACAAATTTTGGTAAGCCACGTTTTTGTGTTAATGATGTTATTAATAACATGTCTGTTTATGGGATTTTGGTTCAAGTGAAAAGATACTACAATAAGTATGATAAAGTTGAAAAGAATTGAAGAAGGATCTATAATATATTTGAATAAGTATAACAAAGCACTGACTGAGATCAGAAGTGAAATACCCGATGAGCTATACAACATTCTTGATGGAAGGAGACTGACTACATTAGAAAGGGACAAGGAGATAAGGGAAAAATTATCAATTCATCTCAGTCTTTTATTTCCAATTAAAGAGATTCAAAGGATTATTGACTTAGCAAAGAAATATTTCAAAAGTAAAACAAGAGTAAACAAGTTGATGAGGTAGTTGAAGATACAAAGAATATTCTAACCAAGGTACTCATTGAAAACAACATCGATTTAATTCAAAAGAAAGGTGATGCAAAAAATACTATTGATAAAGATCATACACCTATGGTAAAGGAAGAAATTGTTGCATACATTAGAGTTTTTACTATTAATTTCACTGTGGAACCTTTGAAAGAGAATATAGATTTGACTGAGATAGAAAATGATTGTGAGATAAAGGATATTGAAGTCATTGACATTGATCAAACAATAAATGATGTAACAGATGATGTGGAAGGTGTGAAGGCCAAGGAAGAAGAGAAAGTTCAAGATACATTTATGGATACACATGTTCATGATGATGTAGAGAGGAAAACTTCAGATGTTTCTGAGAAGATTGAGGCAAGAGACACTTCAAAAATATAGATAGTGCAAGGTACAATTGAGTTGGACAACCTAAATTAAGATCTATTGATGGGATTTTCTTCTATTTCTCAAGCTAAGGCAAGAGAGAGAATTATAAATTCAAATGAAAAAATCTACTAAACTTGTATCCAAGGAAATATATGTTTTAAGAAAAATTATGCCAGCTCATGCATTTGATTCGAATATGTCGACATGTAGTCAGGTTGAAGGACTAGTGGATGTTGTTGAAAATAATTTTGAGACTTTAGAGAAGTTTGCATTGAGAAAGATTAAAAGTAAATTTGTTTCCAATATATTTAATCAGTTGAATGTCATAATTTTTAATGATAATAACTCTTTGGGAGTTCTATTCAGGAATTGAAAGATGCATTGACTGAAGGAGGCAAAGTGTATAAGTATTGTGTCAATTATCCTATGCATGTTATTGACATTGAAAAAATTATTAAGCAGAGTGAAGCCAAGATAGAAGAGATATAAAAAAGTTTTGACCCTTTAAAGGAAATGAAATGAAATCAATTTAGTCAAGTAAGAACACTAAATGATAATATTGGTTCACTTGTTACTGAGAGGAGTGGGATAAAGGGCAGGAATCAGAGACCTAATCAGTCAAATTGTTCCAAAATTAGACATTCTGTCTAGAAGTTTGAAGAAAGCTACTATAACCCTTGAGTATCTTGATAAACTAGATTTGGTTGAGGAAGAAAGGTTGACATATGTAGTTTGTGGTCAGATCTAGATTGTAGAGAGCATAAAGAAGAATTTGGACACATGTCTGATATATTCAAAATTTTGTAAGTATATTTTGCAAACCTATGTAAATAAGAGGATAGTATATGATTTTGGGAGATGATTTTTGAGGTAGTTCCCATAATTTTCCATTGATGTCAAAGGGGGAGTGATAAGAAAAATAACATATTCAACTTAGGGGGAGCTAAATGTTTTATAAGGAGAGACACTTTTAGGAGTTGGGTATTTTGGTTGGATACTTAGTCATTTTTTTGCTAAGTATTGTGATAGATTCCAAAGGGGGAGGTTGTTGGTAAGAGACACCAATAGGAATATGTTTTATGTTGTTATTGATGGAAACTACACACTACTCTGAAGATAACTTGTCATATTTTAATGATACCAAAGGTTTGACTATAGATATATGGATCGATACAAACACAGTTTATCAAGTTTTGATATGTGAAGATAGGAAATGATTATAAGAGGCATTATATATCTATGTCTAAGATCACACCAATTTATATGATCATTTGATGAATTTATGATCTTTTGAGTATCGAATTGGAAAATTTTAGAAAGAGTCTAAGATAGTTGGTTGTTGGATCGTGGTGAAGGAGAACCTAAGAACTTAGGCTTAAAGGCCCTTAGGAACATTTTAGATTTGTTTAAGTTGGTTTGTAAGATGTTTGTTCATTCACTCTTGTAATGACTGCATGCAAATGGGTCAAATTGGTGAATAGATACCCTAGTTGCTTAGATGCATGTTTTTAGGTTAATTTTGTGTTGCAGAGGTAATTTGTAAGCCTCTGAAAAATCTAACCAAGAAATTAGGAACCTTAGAAAGTGAAAATGCTCGGTATTGATGCTCGACATATACTGATGCTTGGTACTAATGCTTGACATGTATTGATGCTCGACATGTACTAATTTTTCTTGACATGTACTAATGCTTGGTACTGATGCTCGACATGTATTGCTATTGCTCGGTACATTCAGTTACAATGGCTTAGGAAAAGCAACTTTTGTCTTTTGTGGATAGTATGGTTAGTTGCAATGGTTCCTGAAAATATTCTTTCGACTTGAGTGGGTAGTTAAGTATGTTCTAATAATGGGAAGATTATTTAAGATCTCCCAAGCCTTCATTTCGAGAGAGTAGTTGAAAGAGTTGGATATTTTTGTATGGTTTTTCTTATTTTCTAGTTAATCAAAAGTTGCAGGTTGTGTGTTTAGTGTTTTTCAAGTATTGTTGTTTACTCTGTGTGCAAAGAGGTTAATATTTTGTTTTCTTTTCAAAAGTTGTAAGTTCCTAGCCCATTGTAGGTTTTAAATACTGAATGGCTCCTTGAGGTTCTTGAATCCATGGTGAGAACCATGTGCCTGGATACAATTTGAGGGGAGCCCATGTACATAGTTTTATTTTGGTAGGATAAGTTTTAGTCATGATTTTTGAGCTCTTACCCTAGGCAAGCTTGATAATAGTCCGTCTGGGGAAGAAAGTGAGAAAGATGTTGTGAGTGCAATGGCTAAGTGAGTTGGTTTAGCTGGAGTGAATCTAACCTTGTAGGTTCAGTGAGTATGGAAGAATAACTTGTTGATGGGAACTAGGTAAATTTATTAGTATCTTACCTCATAATAGGGTTGAGAGTACCCTAGGAGGTCTAGGAGAGAGACCTTAGAGCAGAGTCAGGCTAAATCTCAGAAGAAGGATCCCATAACCCCATCAGATTGGTATCAGAGCCTAAAGATTGGGCTTGTGTTGTTTGAATGTTATCTTCAGAAGAGTCTATAGATTCATTCAAAATGGTGTCCAACATTGAGTTGGAAAAGGATGTAGAAGAGAAGCAAGAGGAGAATAGACTCCTAAAGGAAAAATTGGCCGAAAAGGAAAGTAAGTTAGAAGAAGTGCAACTTAAGACTATAGTAGTCAGTGAACTCATGAGAGAAGATGACAAGAAGGGTAAGTTAGTAGCCAAGGAAGACATAATATCAGAGTTAGACCTTGTGCTTCAAGAAGAACCATTCTTGAGAGCTTTGAAAGCAATGAGTGATAAGTCCTTAGAAGGTGTGCCTCTATTTAGAGGAAAGATGGAACCAGAAGTAGTCATGGAGTGGATAGAAGGTATTGAGAATCACTTTGACTGTGATAATGTGACCGAGGCTTAGAAGGTTAGAATCTCCAAGACAAGATTGAGAGGGACTGCTCTCACTTGGTGGAAGTTTGTCCAAGATGAAATGACCAAAGAAGGAAATAATCCTATAACTAGATGGAAAGGTATGGTGTATAAATTGAGGGAAACTTATCTCCTTGATGATTATGAAGTGCAATTGCACAAGAAAAGACAAAATCTGAGATATAAAGACTTAGAGGTCGGTACCTATACAGAAATGTTTCACAAGTTATGCTCAAGGTAACATGTAATGGAAGAGGAGAGCCTAAAAGTGGCTAGGTATCTGAATGTTCTCAAGTGGAATATCCAAGAGGAAATTAGTCTCTTAAGTCCAAAGATAGTATATTAGTGCTATCAACTCACTCTCAAAGTGGAAGAAAATCTCAAAAAGAAACAAGTTTCAAACACTAGAGGAGGAGGAAGAGAAAATATAAGTCAAAGAGGAGGATTTTGTGGAAGGAACTTTGAGGCTAGAAATTAGAGTGAGTCCAAAGTCACTGAGAATCAAGGAGAATATAGTAGCACAAGAGGTGGTTACAACTGAGGAAGAGGTTCAAATAATAGTTCAAGATGAAGAACTAATAACCAGGGAAGATGATCTTATTTCTTTTTAATGAAGTGTTATGACTATCAATAGTTTGGGGATCCTTCCTATAGGTTTCCTGAGAAGGGTTATACATCACAAGGAGGAGAGAAATGAATCAATTACGTGAAAGAAGAGTCTTCTAGTAGCAATACAAAAAAAGTTTCCCTAGATTCTGAGATAGGGGAGAATTTGATGATTCATAGAGCACTCCTCAAAGAGCCCATCAAAGAAGAGCCAAGCCAAAGAAGATCTCTTTTTTGAGTCAAATGTAAGATAATAGGTAAGGTTTTTAAAGTTATCATAGATTATGGTTCTACTAATAACATATTTTCTATGGAAGCTATTGAAAATTGAAAATTGAAAAAGATTCCTCATACTAACCCTTACAGAGTTACTTGGTTGGACAAAGATCAACCTGTATTAGTTAATGAGAAATCTTGGGTTGAATTTTCCATAGGAAGGTATAAGGACCAATTTTTGTGTGATGTCTTGCCCATGGATACTTGTGATCTATTGTTGGGTAGACCTTTACAGTTTGACATAGCTGTAGTGCATGATGTAGCTAAGAACTCCTATTCCTTTAAGAAAAATGGAGTGACTTTCAAGATACAGTCAACCTTGGAAGAAGGTGAAGTGAAGAAAGGTGTTCCTAACATACTATTGGTAGGTGAGAAAGAATTCTTGAAGAAACTAGAGGAAGAAGATGGACTCGGCTTTTCTTTGGTTCTAAAGCCAAATGATGACAAGAGAAACAAGAAGGAAGAGTTACCTTTAGAAATCAAGGAGTTGTTAAATAAATACCAAGACATCATTAGTGATGGCTAACCAAATAATCTACCACCTAAGAGTTCTACTACTCATCAGATTGACTTCATCCTAGGAGCCTCACTTCCAAACAAATCTTCTTATAAAATGAACCCACAACAGAATGTAGAAATTGCTAACCAAATTCAAGAACTACTAGACCAAGGGTTGATTAGAAAGAGAATAAGTCCATGTATTGTTCCTATAGTTATAGCCCCAAATAATGGTGGTACTTGAAGGTTGTGTACAGATTTGAGGGTCATAAATAGGATTACTATATAGTATAGATTCCCAATCCCTAGGATAAAAGTTTTAACAGATTGTTTAGGGGGAGCTAAATATTTCTCTAAAATATATCTTAAGAGTGGGTATCATCAGATAAGAATAAAATGTGGAGATGAGTGGAAAAATACTTTTAAGACTACCAAGGGACTCTATGAGTGGCTTGTTATGCCCTTTGGGTTATCCAATACCCCAAGAACATTTATGTTGTTAATGAAGGAAGTGTTGAAGGAATTTATTGGGAAATGGGTTGTGGTGTACTTAGATGACATTTTAGTGTCTAGTAAAACCAAGGAGGATTATCTCAGACATCGACAATGGTAATGCAAAGACCGCATTTGGAGAAGTTGACAATCAACTTAGAGAAGAGTGAGTTCATGAAGCAAGAATTAGTATACTTGGGTTTTGTTATCTCACAAGGTAACCTGAAGATGGATATAGGCAAGGTGGAAGCAATCTTGAATTAACCTACACCTAAGTCAGCCACAAAAGTAAGAATCTCCCATGGATTAGTATAGTTCTACAGGAAGTTTATCAGACAGTTTAGTGAAATAAGGGCACCTATTTTGGATACCATAAAAGGAGGTATGAAAGTCAAATTCCAATGGAATGAGAAAGATGATAAGGGATTTGAGAATTTGAAGAGGACAATAGAAACCCAATGAATACTGACACTTCCCAGTTTTGACAAGTTGTTTACTATGGAATGTGATGCCATTAATATTGCCATAGGTGTAGTTTTGAGTCAAGAGGGAAAACTAGTAGCTTTTCATAGTGAAAAACTTAGTGATGAAAAGAAGTACTCATAATATGATTTAGAAATATATGCATTGGTACAATCACTAAGGATATGAAGACATCATCTCCTTCCTAAAGAATTTTTAGTCTTTACTGACAATCAGGCTTTAAGTTTTCTAAATTCATAGGATAAACTAAGCCATAAGCATATGAAGTGGGTGGAGTATGTCCAAACCTACACCTTCACCATCGAGCACAAAAAAGGAGTTTAGAATAAGGTGGTAGATGCATTGAGCAGACAATTTCTCATAGTGTAATAAATTTATTTAAGAAGCATTGGCATAGACAACTTTAAGGGTCTGTATCTAGAAGATGAGGACTTTTTAGTAGCCTACAAGGTATGTCAAGATTTTCAAAACCAATTTCATAGTTATTATTTTTATTTCACTCTCAAAGAAGGTCTTCTATTTAAGGGAGGACAACTCTGGGTATCGAGAGGTTGAATGAGGGAGAATTTAATGCAAGATAAGCATAATAGTTCATTAAGTGGACATTTTGGGGTGTATAAAACTTTAGAGTTGGTACAAAGATACTATTATTGGCCAAGAATGAGCAAGGATGTGTTATGCCCTGCATACCCGTCCCTACATTTTGTTAGAAAAATGTTGGGTCCCCCTTTTTTGATTTTGGTTCTTCCTTTGTTTCTTTTTAACTTCTTTTGTTTTCTCTGGCCTTTGCCTCCATGCGGCCGTTGTTGTCACTTTATTTTGGTTTTCCTCACTCCGGGACCCGGTCTGATAGAAGTAATCTCTAAAGTGTGCTTGTACAATTCCTAAGATAGGACTTAGTTTTCCCTGGCCCAATAAAAGATCCTAACTCCACTATAGGATCTCCCTAAGTCAATAGACACTCTTTCTAAGACCTCACCTAACTCTTCTCTAAGGGTTACAATAATTGTGCTTTCACTTTGGATGGCAACTATCTTAGTTTTGTCTCAATGCTTCAAAAGACTTGAAGAAACTAATGCAAATTTCTCCATTCCAACATACTCCATGCTACAAGGGAAATGTGGGTAATTTTGATGTCCTCCTTACTCCCAAAAAATTCAAAATCCATAAGTTTTTCCACTCCAAGTAGTCGAGTTCACAACTTGTCTTCAAACTGTCCAATTAGGCCTAATAGCTCAATTAGCCCTATCCAGAGGGTTTTTTCTGGAATAACTTGAAAAAATCACACACAACCCCCAAAAATATTTATGGATCTAGATACCCTTTTTAGAGACCTAAAGGATTTATAAGGTCTTAGGTCCCCAAATCATTCGTACAACACTGTCCTAGAAAGTAGGGCTTTTAGGTCTATTTTGGTGCATTGCAAGCAATGGTCTGATTTATCCTCACAAATCAATCCAGGTGGATTGGAATAGATATGAAATAAAACCTAGGGACTCATAAGATCCTAAAAACACTCTGAAATCACCTATTTCAATTCTCCATCTCATTCCCTTGTCTCTGCAATAGGTTTCTAACCTCTCATGCACCTAACTGTGTTGTCCTAACTCGCCTAGGGCATGAGTTTAAAAACAACTCCACTCATCTCCTGAAGTCCTACCTCTATATAAATAATGTATAAAGGATCCAATATGAGATTCATCAACCCTTTTAAGTTTTCCATGGCTTAATCTCAAGTGGGATCCATGAAAGCAAAAACTGGCTAAAAGACACCAGCAAACTACCTAGTTTGCAATTATTTTCCTACCACTCGAAGATTAACTCAAAAAAACTTTATATCTGAAAAGAAAAGTCTTGTATCACTCCACACTACATGAATCCATAGTTAACTCTCTATATTTTATCCATTACAACACCATTAACATGCAAATTAGTAGACTGTGCACTGTATATAGGGAACTCTTCTTTCTTACTCACAAAAACTCTCTCCTCAGGATTTGAGCCTAAGAGTATCTTAGATGCCTTTCTCCACCATTATAGGAGATTTAAAATCAATTCCCACTTCTAGATTTATGTGGATCCTATGTGTGTGTAAGAAAATACACCTTCATGAAATTAAGAATGAAAGTAACAATTCTATGGAAAGATAAACAAGTTAATCTAAGAATTGAAACTAACAAACTATATCATCTCATGGTTCTCTATCCAAGCTTTGTTAAGAGAGCTCTCAGGCTTAATATCTCTCAAGGACAATCCTAGAATGAGATATGTATGAAAATTCAATGCTCAAATCTAACTAGAATGCTCAAAATGCTCAACAATGCTCCAAGATCATAAGAGAAAATAGCAAATGCTCCTAAACATGATATGCTAAATGAAATGAAAATGATAAAACTCTTCAAAAGCTCTCAAATGATCCTCAATATGCCTATAATAAGGATTCTTTTGTTCTTGAATTCTTGGATTCCAAACACAAAGGAAATTGCTTGTATTTATAGCATTTTGCCAAGGGTAGGGGGTAGGGTGAATTGATCATGATCAAAGCTTGGTTAAGTCAAAAGCTTTGAGGTGTTTGCAAATGGAGGGAAAGTTGGTTGGTTGTCTCAAAGAATTAGGAATTAAATAACTCCATTATTTAATTAAATTAGCCATGGA
>MU227775.1:1761697-1781210 GCA_018584345.1 Thuja plicata
TTCCCCTACTCCTTTTGAGTTAATTTTACATTGTTTTTCAAATTGATGCATTAGGTCACTCATCTTTTCATAATGATCTTTCTTAGTTTTTTCTCTTTCTTCCTTAGTGGGTTTAGAAGATTCCAATATCAATTTTGAAGTTTGAACTAAAGTATCCTTTGAATTTGAACCCTCATTACTCATCTTTTCTTTTCCCTTAGTCGATGTAGTTGAGTTAGTTTGAATAGGGTTAGGAGTAGGTGTGACATTGGATGTTTGTTCTGACTTTTCTTGTTTGGCCTCTTCCATGGTAATATTAGGGATAACACTTTCCCTATTATGAGGAATATACAATTCATGACTTGGCTTTAGGGAATTGAAATATTGGAATGGGTTTGAATCTCCTCCAATTGTGATCTCCTCCCCTAGATATGGAAATTTCATGCATTGGTGATATGTAGAAGGTACCGCTTGCATCTCATGTATCCAAGGCCTTCCTAGTAAGATGTTGTAGGTCAATTTCATGTCAAGGACCTGAAATATAGTGTCCTTTTTGATAGGTCCCACTTGAATTGGTAGAATGATCATACCCTTTGAAGATCTTTCTTCTTCATCATAAGCCTTAATAGTTATTTGCTTCTTTGGATCAATGCAAGACTCGGATAAACCTAGTGACTTGACAAGGTTTAAGGTGAAAATATTTAAACCATCTCCACCATCTATGAGAACTCTCTTAACCCTATTTTTTTGGATTAATACCTCTATATGCAAGGGTAAGTTTTGAGGATGTGTGATAGACCTGTCATCTTCAACTGAAAATGAAAGGCAATGAGGGGCTATGAGGTGTCCCGCCATGTTCTAAAATTTATCTTCCTCCAAGTTTATAGGAACTGTGGTCTCATATAAGGCCTTTTCCAAAATCTCTTTATGATTAGGAGATAGTTTTAGCAACTCCAAAATTGATATTTGGGCGGGTGTCTTTTGTAATTTGTCCACCAAACTATAAGGCTTTGTGGTTGGTGGTGTTTGTTTAGCCACAATAGTTGGTGCCTTGGAACCAATAGTAATAAGAGTAACTCCTTGTAAGGTAACCTTTGAGGCTTGCCCCCTTGTGATGGCATTAGAAGATCCTTGAATAGGTTGGTCCTTAACCACAACAACATTGATGGTATTGTCATAAGTATGGGCAAAGTTGACATTATGACTAATTTTTACATTATTGGCATTGTTTCCTCCATTGTTGGAATTAGAAGATTCTCCCTTTTCATCCTTATAAAAAGGAGTCTTAAAGGTTGTGTGATCTTCATTATTTTGAGGTCCATCCACCTTTATCACACCATTGTCTATGAGAGCTTGTACCACATGTTTGAGACATAAACAATCATTGGTCTTATGTCCCCTATTTCGATGATAGTCACAATGGTTGTTCTCATTCCACCAATTTGGCTTGATATGTGGTTCGTAGGATTGAGCCTTTGGTAGATCGATAAGCTTATTTGTAATAAGTGTCCTTAATGCATTTTCCAATGGTTCACCCAAATTAGTGAATTTCCTCTTGGGTGTAGGTGCAAAGAACGGTTTAGGCTTAGAAGCCCCTTGATTATTCCCAAAGTTGTTATTAGTGTTGTTGTTGAAGGGAACTTTGGGTGCTTGATTCACGTTATTGGCTTGAGCTGAATTTTGAGTGAGGTTGAAAGGGATATATTTTAAAGTATTAGCCTCCACCACTCCATTGTTAACCACTCCTTTATTATTGTTGTTATTCCTTGTCCAATATCGACTGTTGTTGCTGTTGTTGTTGTTATTTCAATTTTGATTGTTGTTGGAGTTATTGTTGTTGTTGTTATTTTTGTTATCTTTGTAGAGTTTAATTTCTCTACTTTTCACAAATACCTCTTCTTTTGTCACTCCATTCTCAATTAAGTCTTGGAATGACCTAGGGCATTGTAGCCTTAATTGATAGTTCATTTCGTGATTCAGGCTGTTCACAAAGATATCCATCTTTTCCTTTTTGGGTACACTTCGAGGGTATCTAGAAAATATTTCCCTCCATCATTGTCGGAAAAGTAGGAACCCTTCTCCATCTCTTTGTTTGGTATTGCATAGATTTAGCATTGTAACCTCATGTTTGATGTTATAAGAATAGTGGGTTACAAATTTAGAGGCCAATTCCTCAAAGGTCCTAATACCAAAGGGTAATTTTGAGAACCAATCCATTGCCATGCCTCCTAAACTTCTAGGGAATAATATCATGAGGTAAGTTGTGTCATGCATGAACTCTAGACTTAGGGCACAAAATTCTCTTAAGTGATCTTTGGGATCAGAGGTCCCTTCATATTTATCATATTTTAGATAAATAGCATTTGTTGGAAATGGTATCATGACTAAGGAATTTTCAAAAGGAAAAGGACACAAGGCTTCAATAGAAAAAGGTTTAGGAGCCCCACCTTGTTTCAATGTGTCCAATTGTAGTTGAAAAAGTTAGAATTTTTTGTTCATGATATCAATGGGATTAGCCTCTGATTCTTCTTTCTTAAGTTTGGTAAAATCATAATCATGTGGAAGCTTGAGACCCGTTTGTGCTAGGTCTAGGAAGTACTTCTCTTTGTCCTTCTCCAATACTTTTTCCACAAGATTCATAAAGAAAGGGCTTTGCATAGCCTTGGTAACCTTTTCATCGGTTAGTTCTTCCTCATTTGGGTCCATATTGCCCCCATTGTTGGTGTTATTCATCCCTTGATTATTAGTGTCTATGATTGTCCCTCCATTGATATTGGTGTTGGATCCTTTGTCATTAGGATCAACATTTCCTTGCTTGGTTAGGTCCTTGTTCACGTGATTAATCTGATCAGGATCTATATGACCGAATGGAAAATACATCCTCGGTTTTGTTTCTTTGATGGTTTCATGTACAAGATTTGCAAAAAATGGATCACCCGAGAAGGGACACTCTTGTCTCAGATAAGACCCATCTGATTGTAGGGTAGCTTTTATGTAATGGGATCGAGTGAAAACTGACATTAACATACGTCAAAATGAGGATCCTAGGTTTTCAAACTTCATTAATGACCAATCCGTGTACAAATTTGCAAAATGCCCAGAAATGGCAGATTCTGATCAAGACAAGTATTCTCAGTGATAGAATGTCCAAAAGGGTATCCAAAAATCAAATTTTCTTGCTCTTAAAATTTTGGTAGATACCCACTATTTTCCGTTTAAAATTTCCAGGCGGCTCTTACCTGTGTGTAGGCAGCCTTTTATTGATAATACCCGGTTACTGGAAAATCTGTATGCGGCACTCTATAGTTGGCAGGCAGCGTTTCTCTGTTGTCAGGCCTTTTTGGAATATTGTTACATGGCTCTTTCCGATTAGCATGCAGTTGTTGGATGTTATCATGCGGCATTTTAAGTTTGGTAAGTGGCCCAGCTTTGTTTGTAAGCGGCTCTTCAATGATTGTACACGGCGTTTTGCTGATCAAAACTGATTTGTTCAATTTTAATAGTGTTTTCAGGATTTAAAATATTAATGTCTATGATCAGATGTATCAAACAGTATTCTTGCATGAAAAGGAAATACAAACTCAACACACACATAAGATTTGTATCATGTCCCTAAAACCACACTAAAAGTGTATGTTCTTGGATGTTTCAACAGGTTTGTACAAGAATATCTTCCAAGCAGTCTACCTTAGCCTGAACAAATTTGGATTTTAAACATGGCTCTACAAAGGTAGGTCTACTATTTTACGAGGTCTTAACCTATTCCGGTCTAAACCTTGACAAGATCATTTACCCCTTTGAGGGCTTCCCACATGCGCAAAAGTATGATTTTGCGCAATCCTGAAGGACTACTAGAGGAAGTGAGGATGGCTTGCACAAGTTTTAGTCACTTTTCGATTAAGGAGAAGTGCATTATTTATAGTGGGTCGGACGATATTGTGGTAGAAGAAAATATCTCCCACTTTGGGTCATTCCCTCTCACCATCCTCGTAAGGCAATTCTCATGAGGTAGGCTCTTTAAAGCTCTAATTAACTAGCATGTTCATAAAAAATGGGAATTGAACTTGGTCCAACAAGTTTGGGAATTTGATTCACTCAAAGAGTCAAGAGCATATCCCTATTGTCTTCCTTTTGTTCCAAACACTTTAAACAATTTTGTTCATTTTCAACCCCTTAACAAGGAGGTTCTCAGAATGGAAATGTGTGGTTCAATTTGCCTATCCTTGTCCTTCTACCAAATTGGCTTTCCACGTTTGGCTTTTTGGTTCACTTCAAAAAGTGTAGAGCATATACCTAATTCTTGTTTAATTTGGATGAAATAAAGGATATTATATTTATGCTAGATTTAAAGAAAGCCACAATTTAATCAAATGCAAGCTTGATGAGAGAAATACCTGATTTCGAAGCTAGCAAAGGGCTAGGTGCATTTTTGAGTATTTTAACTTGTTTTTACTCACCTAGTGGTGATCGTTCCCACTCCATCTCCTCCAACAAAGTTAGTCAACACAAAGCACAACAAAGTGAAGAAAACTTGTAAACATTAAAGACACCAAAAACCTCCTAAAAGCTCCTTTAAATGAATGATTTATGGATTAAATCTTTTGAAGAAAGCAAGGATGCAAATTATTCAAAGAGTAGGAAATTTTTCCTTATATGCACAGAACACCTTAATATAGTGATGATATAAATATTCTTCCTCAAACAAGCTCTCTAACAAATTTGCATTATGAACCTCTTTATCATTTTTAATTTTAGCTCTTACCTCTTTGCTAGGCCTTGAGATTCTTTTCTTTGGTTTCTGCACCTTTGGGTGGTTTTTCATCTGCAGAACAAGAAAACACAAAGAATTATAAAAGTGATAGAATCAACCAAAAACTGTTTTAAAGCAAAAGTTGCTACACAGAATTTTATAGCTAAAAAGTGGCTACAAAATGTTAGTAAGCGGTACTTTAAAATTTAGAAGTGGCTTTTAACTTTTTCTACGCGGCGCTTAAAATATAACAGGCGGCAAAATAAACAAAGCAAGCGGTGCATAAAGTATAAAGAGAGGTAAGAAATTGTTGATAAGCGGCTGTTCAAAGTTCATAGGTGGTGCACTTTATCTAACAAGCGGTGCACTTTATCTAACAGGCGGTCTAATTTATCTTCCACGTGGTAGAAGAAGTAAAGGTGGAGATGATTCACACTTTTTAGGCAGAATTTTGGTGTTTGTAGGTGGCTCTTTGCATCGTATACGTGGCACTTCTCCTATTTTCTGCAAGAAAAACACCAAAAACAAAGAAAACAGACCAAATAAAATGATAAAAACATCAATACAGAGGCTTAGAGCCCCTCGGTGGGCGTCATTATGTGTGTAAGAAAATACACCTTCATGAAATTAAGAATGAAAGTAACAATTCTATGGAAAGATAAACAAGTTAATCTAAAAATTGAAACTAACAAACTATATCATCTCATGGTTCTCTATCGAAGCTTTTTTAAGAGAGATCTCAGGCTTAATCTCTCTCAAGGACAATCCTAGAATGAGATATGTATGAAAAATCAATGCTCAAATCTAACTAGAATGCTCAAAATGCTCAACAATGCTCCAAGATCATAAGAGAAAATAGGAAATACTCCTAAACATGATATGCTAAATGAAATGCAAATGCTAAAACTCTTTAAAAGCTCTCAAATGCTCCTCAATATTCCTATAATAAGGATGCTTTTGTTCTTGAATTATTGGATTCCAAACACAAAGGAAATTGCTTGTATTTATAGCATTTTCCCAAGCATAGGGGGTAGAGTGAATTGATCATGATCAAAGCTTGGTTAAGTCAAAAGATTTGAGGTGTTTGCAAATGAAGGGAAAGTTGGTTGGTTGTCTCAAAGAATTAGGAATTAAATAACTCCATCATTTAATTAAATTAGCCATGGAAGGGTGATTGGGTTGGATTTGATCATTTTTGATTTGAACTATACAATTGAAAAATCAATTGCATAATTTGATTAATCCCTTTAGGCTTGAATTTAATTATTTACTTTCATGATTATTTGATCATTTAATTTGATTTTAATTTTGTTCCTTTGATTTGATAAATGTCCATTTGATTTGCATTGAGATGATATTATGAAGCATTTGGCTAAGATTTATAATTTGAAATGCTTGAGATACACCTGGTAAATTTTAGGTATCTACACTATGTTGTCAAGTTTCATGAAACATTTGCAATTTGTTGCAAAAGTTACTATGCCAACTAGATTATAGGGCCTCTATGTTTTTTAGTTCAATGAAATAACCCTATTTAATGACCTTAAGGCATCTTTTACATCATTCATTATTCTAGGACAGATTTTGAACCCAAATCCCATCTTTAGACCAACTAAGCCTAACTAGAAAAACAACTAACAATGACTAATTGGTGACCTTAGTACTAACACTAACTCACCTAGCCCACATGACCTACTAAGGCCTCAAAGAAAACACACATCTCTAACTTGGCTAAGGTTAGATACAAGCCAACAAATTCTAAGGCTTGAGGATTGCCTAGGTGCTCCTGCACCATCCTCCCCTAAACAAATGGCTTCAATCCACCCTTGGATTGAGTAAGTTGGTATCAACCCCCAACTTCTTAAACTCACTTTCCATGATCCATACTGCATCTGCATCAGGCTGTCCTTGAAATTTGATCAAGTGTTCTTTATACTCCTTCTTCCTAGTCTTCTTGTAAACTCTAGAATCTAGTATGCTCTCAGCTTGTTTGATTGGTGTAGATGGAAAGTACAACTCTTCAACCTCATGTATGACTTCATTTAGACTCTGATCAAGATCAGGGACTGGGCCTTTATACAGTACCAAGTCTACAAAATTCAAGACTGGTGATAAACCCAAATCCTCTAGAAGTTCCACCTTGTAAGCATTGGCTCCATACTTGTCTAGGATGACACATGGACCAATTCTCCTCATCTAAAGCTTGTGAGGTGTTCCTTTTTGAAGTCTTTCTTTATTGAGATGAACCATCACTAGATCTCCAATCTTGAATTGGACATCACTTCTTCTCTCATCCACTTTGGTCTTGATCTTCTCTGTATTCTTAGTGAGAGACTTCATGACTATGTCATGGATCTCTTGCATAGAATATGCAAAATCCTCATCATATCCACTACCTTTAGCTCCATATTTAAGGTCTCTGAGTTCATGAATGCCTCTAGGATGGATGCCATATACAATCTCAAAAGGTCTTTTCTCTGTGGTTCTATTAACAGTATCGTTATAAGCATATTTTGCTTGTGCAATGAGTTGGTCCCATGTCTGACCATACGCCTTTGTCAAACACCTTAGGAGATTACCAAGGCTCCTATTTACTACCTTTGTCTGACCATCTAACTGAGTATGGTAGGTAGATCCAAATGATAAGTTGGTGCCCAATTTCTACCAAAGAGTTTTCCAAAAGTGGCTCATAAACTTGGTGTCTCTGTCAGACACTATACTCAGTGGTAAAACAAGAATCCTAACAAACTCCTTAAAGAATAAAGAAGCTATTTGACTTGCATCATTTTTTGTCTTGCATGACACAAAGTGATCCATATTACTAAATATGTCTACAATCACATAGACACTATCCATTTCTTGTCTAGTCTTGGGTAGACCTACCAAAAAGTCCATGCTTAGACATTCCCATGGCCTGGTTGGAATGGGTAAGGGTTGATATAGGCCTGCATTTATAGATGTTCCTTTGGCATTCTAATAGCTAACACATCCCTCAACATATCTCTTCACATCCAAGTTCATCTTGGGCCAAAAATAGAATCTTTGGACTAATTCCTGAGTTTTATTAATCCCAAAATGGCCACTAAGTGCACCATTGTGTTTCTCTTGTATGAGATTCATTCTTATTGAATCCCTAGGGACACACAACTTACCCCCTTTAAACAAAAGACTAGACTGCAAAGTGTATTTAGAGTATTGACTATGAAAGTGGTTTTTATACTCTTCACATACCTTGTAGATGTTTGCAAATTCCTCATCTTCTTCATACATGTCCTTGAAGTTGTCAATCCCCATACTCTGCTCTTGAATCTCATGAATGGTCAATGCTCTTCTTCTCAAAGCATCTGCAACTTTATTCTAAAACCCTTTCTTGTGTATGATGTTGAATGTATATGCTTGTAGGTATTCAACCCACTTCATGTGCTTATGACTCAATTTGTCTTGTGAGTTCAAGAAACTCAATGCTTGGTTGTCAAAATAGACTATAAACTCTTTTGGCAATAGGTAATGCCTCCATTTTCTCAATGACTGGACTAGAGCGTACATCTCTAGGTCATAAGAAGAATATTTCTTCTTATCTTCACTCAACTTCTCCGAATGGAAAGCCACTGGTCTTCCCTCCTAACTTAGGACTGCTCCAATTGCCACATTAATAGCATCACACTCCACTGTGAACAATTTTTCAAAGCTTGGCAACACTAAAATTGGTTGGGTTACTATCTTCTTTTTCAGTGGTTCAAAGCCATTATTAGCTCGCTAATTCCAAACAAACTTGGTCTTCATGCCTCCCTTAATTGTATCTAACATAGGATCACATATTGTACTAAACTGTTTAATAAAATTTCTACAGTATTGTGCAAGACAATGAAAGCTCCTTACCTCAGTGCTTGTCCTTGGAGTAGGCCAGTTGATGATGGCCTCAATGTTGCTTGGATCCATTTTTAAGTTAGCTTGTGACAGTACAAAACCAAGTTACACCAGATCTATCTTGATGGATTCACACTTTTCTAAATTCATCATCAACTTCTCCTCCTATGACTTCTTAAATACCAATTCCAAGTGCTTGAGGTGCTCTTCTCTTGTTCTACTAAAGATGAGTATGTCATCCAAATACACTACTACAAACTTCCCAATGTAGTCTTTCAGTACCTCATTCATCAACCTCATGAAATTTTATTTGGAATTTGATAGGCCAAATGGCATGACAAGCCATTCATATAGTCCTTCAGTAGTTTTGAAGGTTGTCTTCCACTCATTCCCTTCATTCACCCTTATTTGATGGTATCCACTTTTTAAGTCTATCTTTGTAAAGTATTTATCCCCTCCTAGATAGTCCATTAGGTATTCTATCCTAGGGATAGGGAACCTATGCCTGATGGTAATCCTATTGATTTCTCTAGAGTTTGTACATAACCTCCAAGTTCCCCCTTTCTTAGGTGCTAAGACTGTGGGCACGACACAAGGGCTAATACTCTTCCTTATAAGGCCTTGTTCTAATAAGTCTTGAATTTTTCTGTCTATCTCTTCATTCTGTTGGGGAGTCATTTTATAGGCTACCTTATTTGGTAGGGTATCTCTAGGAATTAGGTCTATTTAGTGGCTTACTGACCTCTTAGGTGGTAAGGTGGCTGGCTTTCCATCACACACTATCCCTTGATACTTTACTATCATCTCTTGAACTTCTTTGGGTAGCTCTATCTTCTTCTCTAATTTTTTTCTGCAACTTCCTCTGGCTTCAACAATAGTGCAAATCCAATTCCTTCTCCTTCATCTAGAGTCTCTAAGAACTCCTTTTCACCCACCATGAGAACATTTGGATGAGTAGACTTCACTTGTGCATCCTCCAACAGTGACTGAATCTTGTATGTCACATTGTCTGTCTTGAAAGTGTAGGAGTTTTTCACTCCATTATGCATAGCCATCCGGTCAAATTTCCATGGTCTTCCTAGGATCAAGTGACATGCGCCCATAGGTAAGACATCACATAAAAATATATCTTTATATCTCCCAATGGATAATTCCACCCAAGCTTGTTTGTTAACTAGGACATGTTGTCCTTTGTTAAGCCATGAAAATTTATAAGGGTTGGTGTGGGGTATCCTTGTCATGTTTAGCTTATAGAATGCCTACTCTTACACTATGTTTTCAGCTGATCCTAAGTCTATGATGACTCTACACACCTTTCCCATCATCTTACACTTCACTCTAAAGAGTTCTCTCCTTTGACTTCTTTCTTCCTTCACTGTTTCTTTTATGAGAGTTCTCCTCATCATAAGGTTTTCTCCCTCCTCTGATTCCAATGGGACTTCAGGGTTCTAACATAATTCACTCTTTTGTCTCCTCCTTGTGAAGTACTTCACTTCTCTAGACACCTATATGCTGGTTACAGTGATAACACTTCATGTTGGCAAAATATTTGCCTCTTCCTTGACTACTACCTCTTCCTTTGTTGTTTGAGTTCCTTTCTCTACTTGAACTTTCCCTATTGAAGTTCTCTTCATGCTGTTCAGTGAGCTTAGTCTCTAATTTTCCTTTAGTTTCAGAGCTTCTTCCTCCATAACCACTTCTTTGTCCTCTAGCATCTCTTCCTCTACCTCTTTCTCTTGAAGTATTGGAATCTTGTTTCTTCTTCAATTTATCCTCCACCTTGATATAAATTTGGTGGCACTTTTGAACTATATTTGGAGTCAAAAGACTCATCTCATCTTGAATGGTCCATTTGAGGCCATTAAGATACCTTGCTAATTTCACTTTCTCATCTTCTACTATCATTGACCTCATACAAAGTCTTGGGAAATCTTCAGTGTAAGAGTTAACATCTAAGCTTATTCCCATCCTTCTCTCTCTCATCTTGGATGAATTTCCACCAAGTGAGTGTAGATTCTCTCAACCTAGCTTTTGCAACCTTCACCTTTTGAGCCTCAGTGATGCCATCACACTCAAAATGGTTTTATAAGCCCTCTATCCAATCAAGAGCTACTTCTGGTTCCATTTTTCCACTAAAAATGGGAACTCCTTCCAATACTTTTCCACTCATAGATTTTAGAGATTTCAAGAATGGTTATTGTTTTCTGATAGGGTCAGCCTCAAGGAATTCATCTTCAATGGTAAGGTCTTTTCCTTTCCCTCCAACCTTATCTAACACTTCATCTGCCTTCACATAAAATTCATCAACTTTTTGTTCAGGTTGAGCCAATCAATCTTAGAGTAGCCTATTCTCCTCCTCTTGTTAATCCACCTTGTTTTCTAACTCAACATTAGTCACCATTTTTGACTCTCCAATGGATTCCTTTGGTTGTAACATTAACCACAAGCTTGATCAAAGAGGCTCTGATACCAATTTGATAGAAGTAATCTCCAAAGTGTGCTTGCACAATTCCTAAGACATGAATTAGTTTTCCCTAGCCCAATAAAGGATCCTAAATCCACTATAGGAGCTCCCTAAGTCAATAGAAACTCTATCTAAGAGCTCACCTAACTCTTCTCTAAGAGTTACAATAATTGTGCTTTCACTTTGGATGACAACTATCTTAGTTTTGTCTCAATGCTTCAAAAGACTTGAAGAAACTAATGCAAATTTCTCCATTCTAACATACTCCATGCTACAAGGGAAATGTGGGTACTTTTGATTTCCTCCTTACTCCCAAACAACTCAAAATACATAATTTTTTCCACTCCAAGTAGTCAAGTTCACAACTTGTCTTCAAACTTTCCAATTAGGCATAATGGCTCAATTAGCCTTATCCAGAGGGTTTTTTCTAGAATAACTTGAAAAAATCACACACAACCCCCAAAACTATTTAGGGATCTAGATACCCTTTTTGGATACATATATTATTTCTAAGGTCTTAGGTCCCCAACTCATCTGTACAACACTATCCTAGAAAGTAGGGCTTTTAGGCCTATTTTGGTGCATTACAAGCAATGGTCTGATTTATCCTCACAAATAAATCTAGTTGGATTGGAATAGCTCTAAAATCAAACCTAGGGACTCATAAGACCCTAAAAAAACTCTGAAATCACCTTGTTCAATTCTCCATCTCATTCCCTTGTCTCTGCAATAGGTTTCTAACCTCTCTTGCACCTAACCAGGCTATCCTAACTCGCCTAGGGCATGAGTTTAAAAATAGCTCCACTCATCTCCTAAAATCCTACCTCTATGTATAGAATGTACAAAGGATCCAATATGAGATTCATCCATCCTTTTAAGGTTTCCATGGCTGAATCTCAAGTGGGAACCATGAAAGAAAAAACTGGCTAAAAGACACCAACACACTACCTAGTTTGCAATTATTTTCCTACCACTCGAAGATTAACTCGAAACAACTTTCTATCTAAAAAGAAAAGTCTTGTATCACTCCACACTACATGAATCCATAGTTAAATCTCTATATTTTATCCATTACAACACCATTAACATGCAAATTAGTAGACTGTGCACTGTCTACATGGAACTCTTCTTTCTTACTCACAAAAACTTGATTACAAAAACTCTCTCCTCAGGATTCAAGCCTGAGAGTGTCTTAGATGAATTTATCCACCATTCTAGGCCATTTAAAATTAATTCCCACTCCTACATTTGTGGGGGTCCTATGTTGTCGAGTTGCATGTAACATTTGCAATTTCTTGCAAGTGTTGTCATGACAACTTTTGGCATCTTTATGCATTTACTATGCTACCTAGAATATAGAGCCTCTATGTTTTGTAGTTTGATGAACTAACCCTATTTAATGACCTTAAGACATATTTTACATCATTCATGGGTATAGGATACATTTTGAACCCAAATCCCACCTTTAGACCAACTAAGCCTAACTAGAAAAACAACTAACAATGACTAATTGGTGACCTTAGTACTAACACTAACTCACCTAGTCCACATGAATTACTAAGGCCTCAAAGAAAATACACAGCTCTAACTTGGCTAAGGTTAGATACAAGCCAAAAAATTCTAAGGCGTGAGGATTGCCTAGGTGCTCCTGCACCACGGTCCTAGAGTATTTTGTTCCTTTGTGCCAGTTGAATTCCAGATCCTAGGATTCTTGTGCCATTACTCCCTCTTTAGCTAGAGGGTGTGGTTGTGTAGAATCCCTGGCCCAGAGTCTAGAGGTTTTCCTTTTTCTCAGGGTTTGTGGAAGGGAATAGTGCACTTTAACCTAAAGGGTATAAATTGGGTTTCACTTGTCATTGCTACACTTAATGCGAACAAATTACCCTCAGAGCAAATTAAGAGTGAATTCTGCATTTAACAAAGAGCTAAGTGTGATTTGCTTTGAGTGTTTAATAGTGATTTGGAGTTCAGCCCTATGTGTATTCGAGCTATCCTACAGTGTTCTCGGTGTGTTCATGGATTTCCAAAGTTGTTTGTTTGCAGAGCACCTCCCGTGCCCTTCCTTTTCGTATCTATGGTTTTAGGTAGGTCTGCTTCTGGCCCTTCTCTTTCCCTTTTAGTTTTGCATTTTGTTCCTTTGTTTTGGGATTTTGTTTTCTTTGTTTCTTGGTCTTTTTTAGTCACCTCCCATTGGTGGGATGGCTCTGTAGGAAGGTTTTTCGCCTTCTGTGCAGTTGTATAGTAGTATAAAGGTTTGTAAATCTTTGTAAATTTTGCAAGTAGCGGTGTGTAGGTTAGCTGCAGTGTGTTTACATTTGTTCAGACCTGTGTAAATGGCATCCTTTGGCCTCTTGTAAATAGTGGGTCATCCAGTGTAGTCTTTGTATAGTCATCTATAAATTTATGTTTGATCTATACATTCCTGCGAGTCCTACCCGTCCCGCGATGAGCTCACCGCACCCTCTATTTTTTTAAACCAAATTTAGGCTTGTCCGCCTGGTGTTTGCTAGACTCGACCTTGTCACCTCGCCTATTTGAGTTGTGGAATTTTATATCTCTTTTGTCACTTTAGCCTTAATGGCAGGATTAATTCCCCATGCACGAGCATTTAAAACCATCCCAAGTGGCATTTATTCCATTTTTTTTGAGACAACCATCACTATAAATGTCATTATTCCATTTATTGCATGACCATGTGACAACCCACGTCTGCTCCGTACGGTGAATTGCCAGGTCATTTCAATAATGGTAAGTTTGTCTAGACTCTGGGTTTTGTGCAATCCCCCAGCCTTCACCTCCTTTGTCACATGAACCAGAATCCCCAGGATGCCCCGAGCATTGATCAAATTCAAAGTAATTTATTTCATTTTCAGGATTTGATATCAACTAAATTCTTCTTGAGGATAGGTGAAAAATGGTGATGAAATCTCCCAAATCTGGGATTGTATTATATTTGATTATTTTTATTAATGGTTGTCTAGTCTTGTAGGCTACCAAGAACCTA
Organism: Thuja plicata; assembly: GCA_018584345.1. NCBI lineage: Eukaryota > Viridiplantae > Streptophyta > Pinopsida > Cupressales > Cupressaceae > Thuja > Thuja plicata. Next base: position 1,775,762 of record MU227775.1, read on the forward strand.
TCAAGAAACATGTCTAAGGTATCTTCCCCTCCTAGAACTCCAGAACTCTCATCTACCTAAACAAGGGTGACCACCAAGCCAAGGGCCGATAAAGAATTAGAGAATCTCCCACTCACTGCAAAGTATCTAAGGGAGGGTGTCATTATGGGATCCAAGGTGGATTCCAAACTACAACTGATCATTGACACTGAGGTCAGACCGTGGGCTGAATTGCAAGGCCTGGTCAAGACAATGTTCACACAACATTTTGCTAGAGACAGTATGGCAAATAACATGGCTAACTCTGACATAATCAAGGCTACCTATTTCCCTTGCTCTGTGTAGTCCCCAGAGCTGATTCTCACCCTAGCTAAACACTACAACACAACCATCTGGGTTGGTATACTTGGTTCTTCCCTTCCAATGAGCTATCCAATGCTCCTAGTTTCCCTCGATGCTACCACATTTGCTTTGGGACTGGGAATCCCCCAATTCATCAATTCTATTGTCATCTCCTAGGCCGCGTTGCTACAAGAGTTCAACAAGGTCTAACTGACTACTTGACAACACCTTAACACCCATTGGTTGAAGATGCCAAAGAAATATTATAAGAAGATGAAGTTGGAGATCCCCCACACAAACTTCAAGGAAAGCATACAATCAGGAATAATCTTCCTATTTTGGGTCTTTGGGGAACCACATGCCCAGGATTTTTTAGCCTGGATGTACTATTTTCTGTACAACATCACCACCAATGGGCAAAATTTTGATTGGGTAACTATTGTTGCTAATCATGTGGATTTCCAACTAAACAAGGTCAGAAAAGATCAAAGTTCGACATGAATTCATATGTTCTATGGGCACTAGCACAACAAAGACCTGGAATATGGGGTTTAATTATAGTGGGCATCCTTGTGACGGGGCCCGACCAGAATGGCCCTTGGGATCATTTTCCCCACATTCAATGGGAAGCCACCTTCCCAAATATTTGTAGGGTAAACAATACCTTCATTTACTACAACATTTTGATACCCACTTACGATGCTAGTTACTGACAGTCAAAGGAGGAAATGGCCTTGGTGAGTTCATACGACCATTATTTTATTCAATTTTAACAACATTCATATATTTGAGTGATCGGGTTTTTTGGCAAACCCTACCTATTGCCCAAACACTACGAGGATAGGATTATTTTGATAGAGTATTGTAGGAAAATTATGGAGGTCCATGCATATTATGGGGTCAAGAAATTTACCACCATCCCCTTCCCAATCACTTACAGGAATTATACTTGTAGCGTTGCAGTGGCCAAAGAGGCTGATAATGAATTAAAGAGTCTGGGGCTAGTAGAGTTCTACTTGGCGTGGGTCAATTTTGATCCACTTGGAAAAATAAATATAACCTTGCCTTGGGTGTCAGCGCCTCATGAACCTCACATTAAGGATTTTTGGGCAGATTTCCAAGATGACTTTGAGGTCCATAGTCGACATTACGAAAGGATAACTAAAGGAATGATGAAGCGCATGGGTCTCCAGACCTTCCCAAAGAACTTCTCAGATACCGGGCCCATGGAGGACCTTGAATATATATCAAAGGATATTGACAAGATGACTCTCCCTCCAGTGGATTGGGACACCCCAAAATTTTAGACAATTGAGGACATCACCAAGGATGTGATAGGGTGGAGTTATGAATATTTTTCATGGGTTTGCAAAAAGAGAATCCGTCGAGATGGTCCAGTTTTGTGGGGATCTGCTTCGGGCTCTGGAATGATAGGGAAGAGAAGAGATAAGGGGAAATAAAAAGAGATTACCCTAGCCCTGCTCCTGTCCTCGGTTCTAGCCCCTATAATAGAACAAATTCATGCCCATCTTGAGTAATCCTGATAGCTGGGTGAAACAATTAGCACAAGACTTTCCCTCGGTCTCGCGATCGCTCCACACAGGGAAAATGAAGCAAAGAGTGAATAATCCTCCAACGAGCATAGATTCAAGCCTAGGACATCAAGAAATATTCTTGTGGAGCTTATCCCTTTCTCTATTGAAACTGAGGATCATCCATAGGCTTCCCCTCCCCATGATATTTTTGATGACATCTTCCAGATTAATGACCTTGTAAACTTGCAGGAAGATGTGGAGAGGGCGGTGGAGGAGATTGCTGCACAAGAGGTGGAAAATGTCCCTAGGGAGGGGGAAAGACAAGAAAAAGAAGTTTCCCTTGAAGAAGAGACATGGGAGCAAGAACATGAAAGAACACTAGGTGCAGAAGAAACATTGGTCCCAGGGACCGAGACAGAAGAGAGGTATACACAAGATGAGAAACCGACTATGGCTGGGGAATCGGACCTTCAGGAACAACTATACCACTATTCATCACACTCCAAATGACTCTAGACACTGTAGATGATAAGTTACCCCAGAATACAACATTTGACAATTTGGTCTTTGCAGTGCAACATTCAGACCTAGGTCTCACACCTTTGCCCCCTCCAGAAAATAGGCCATCAGAGGAGAATATCCCAATAGAGAACGTAGATAAAATTTAGCAACAATAGGATGTGGGGGAGAACCTCATAAATATGGATGTAGATACCACATATGTGGGAGAGGTGGGAAACCTTGGGGATAAAGAAAAGGAGTCCACAAGTGACTACAGATGTTGGGGAAGCGCAGTTCAACCCTGAAGAGGACCCAAGTATCTAGGACCTAGAAGTAAGACTGCCCACACCACCACAATGGCTGGTGGAATCAAATAAGAGAAAGGCCCTGGTAGCTGCAAGAGTCCCTCTCTCTCTGGTTGAGATGATGGCCCAGAACCAAGAGGCCCAAAAGCCTAAGAAGGACTAGATCCTCCATACTATTCAGACTGGTCCGGGAGGAAACACCGTCGCAGTAGTAGTGATGCCTCCCCCAGATGAAAAAGAGGTAGCAATTGGAGCTACAGAATAGTCAGTCACAGAGGTATCTCTGGGGAGGAGGGATAAACAAGGAGTGTTGTAAATAACTGAGAGGGTGGGGTGAATCAGTGGCCTCATAAATTTATCCAATTTAAACTTTAATCCACCAATCAATACTTCTCAAATTATTAAGTCCCAACAAGATGCATGCCTTTGAAATACTTGAAACAAATAACTATTTGTCAGTTTACCTTGTCTATCGTTATTCTCCTTGATAATTGATATGTAGTAAACTATCTTTACCGATACTCAAAAAATATGTAGAGTATACTAGTCAATCCATAGATTCATATGTAGAATTTTAAAACAATAAAGTAATAAACCATACACACATAACACAAGGATTTTAATGTGGAAACCCTGTTAAGGGAAAAACTACTGGGACTGGTACCCCAAATTTTCACTCTTCTGAAGTGAGCCCTATTAGGAGCCAACCCTGTTAAAGGTTACAAACACACTGTTAAGTGTGACCTTGTTAAATAATTTTCAATACATAGGTTATCACTAAGTATCTGGCATCTACGCTACCATCCTTGAATCAGTCTCATGACTGTCAATAGGCTTTATGCAAATATTACTACCATCCTTGAATCAGCCTCCTTCTTAGACTATCAATAGGCTTTAGGTAAGACTGGTGCTACTATTATGAGTCAAACTTCTGGTAATCTGTTAGGATATACCTCAGTTACAAAAGAATGTTAAGTCCTACTCTGTTAAGAGACTTAATGCTTCAATGGTTAAAATGAAACAAAATGACCTGTTTCTAATGCAACTAAATTGCAGATTTTCAGATCTATTTACTTACAATATCTTTTTTATCAATGTATTAATACAATTCCTTTGTACTTAACTCTTTCTTCTTTGTGATGCTATGCTTTTCTGTTCATCGGTGTCTGCAGAATTCTTTAGCTCTCCCTCAACTTGATTGATCAAGACTATATGAAGTTAATCATTCATTAGTTTGTCTTCAGCATCTTCTATCAGTTCACTCCCCCGTGTATCTGATTGCTTATTGACCACACAAAGAATGAAAAATGGTTGTCTCTTAAATAGACATGATATTCCTTAATTCTTGGTTCTTGATTCTTGGCGTAAAAAACAATCTAGCCAAATTGATTTACGACTTTAACTCCTAATTTATCTCATAGTTATCTTCTTTCCAACTGTGTAAATCATCTTTAAATCACTTTCTTAACTGTGGTCAAATAAAACAAATCAAACAACTAGTTAAGTCTATCTTTTAGCTCTGCCAGCTAGATATTTTGTCATTGTCTGAGCTCTCTGTTCTGTTGGTCAATTCTGTAGTTCATCGCCGGTGACAACTACTAGTTCCGTCATTGTCACTTCAGTTAGCTTCAGGATCTCCATCTGTTGGGCATCATTGGATCTTGCTCATTGAGAAACACTATTTTTAGCTCATCGGGCATCCTTTGATTTTTCTTTGTTGGGCAATACTGTCTTCTGATCGTTGGGCGTAACTGTGACTTTTATCTCTATCTTTACTGATGGTGTGCACTCCGTCGGTGTATTCTGTGACTTAGTGAATACTTGACTTTTATGCATTTCTGAAAGCATAACCTCTATTCCATTGATTCTCTAAAGTCTTTGGCATTATGTGTATGACCATACAAATGATATCAAGTTGACATCAATGACAATACAAACCATTAACTAATTTAATGTCTTGCATCATCTTCAACTTAATATAGTGAACCATTTAATTAGTTACATGTTATCAATCTCTCCCTTTAACATTGATGGAAAAATACTATATTATCATACTATGCTATTGCTAATACAATATGAAATACAATTGTTGAGATTCATCAAATTACCAAACAATTTGTTTTGATAACTGATAAAATGTCTGACCACCGGTGAGCTCTGTATTAGCTCAGATTTGATTCTTGCAGCTTTCCTTTTTCTTCTTCTGATGTGTTGTGACCTCTATTGGTGTCAAATTTATCTTTGACTGTTCTGCTTCTTTGATGTCTTTGTCTTTTGTTTGCAACTTTTATACAAATTCTCTCCCTATGGATATGATCTTTCCCTGTTTGGAGTAATCTGATAATGAATAGTTTTTGATGAAAATATGAATACATTCTCTCCATTTGACAACAATGCCAAGCAAATATTTTACAAATATGTGACATTGTGTCGACCAATTTCTTCTTTCCATAATATATTCCTTGAATTTCCCTTATCCATTATCAATATAACAATCTGGTCTGGTGCTTGGTTCTGATATATACCTTGTTGTATATAGATGTAGCTTTGAAGTTCAGATTGTGCTTGCATCAGTTATGAATGATATTCTGATAATATATTCTTGATGTAGCCATCAGTCCTTTTACTGATTGTTAGACATGGGTTTGACCCCTAGTCACTTTCTTAGGTACTCAAATGTATCTTTAGGCAGTGGCTTGGTGAAGATATCAGCCAATTGTTCTTTTGATTGCACATATTCAAGTATTACTTCTTTCTCTTGAACTTGTTCTCTTAAGTAATGATACT
>MU227775.1:1782414-1795752 GCA_018584345.1 Thuja plicata
GTTCTTGGTGTAGAAACCTGTCTTTTTATACCATGCTCATTACAGAAATTAGTGAACTCATCTGATATAAATTCTCCTCCTCTATCTGATCTCAAACATTTCAGATCCTTACCACTTTGTTTTTCTATCATAGCTTTATACCATTTAAACATCTTGAATGCTTCAGATTTTTCTTTTAAAAACATGAGTGTCATCATTCTAGAATAATCATCAACAAAGAGAATAAAATATCTATCTCCATAATAGCTCTTTGTCCTCATAGGTACACATAAATCACTATGGACTAATTCTAGAATATAATCAGATGTATGTATTTTTCTTTTAAAACTAGACTTTGTCATTTTACCTTTTTGACAATTTTTACACATGATGTTGTCTGGCTTTGTCATCGTCGGTAAGCCTCTTACACTTCTTTTCCTGCTTATCTTCATCATATTGTCAAAGTTCACATGACACAACGTTTTGTGCCACAACCATATGTCTTCATTTCTAGTTATCAAGCAAGTGGGGTTAGTATCATTCAGATAGAATAAATTGCCTTTGGTCTGTTTACCGGTACCAATCAGTGTTCTTGATTCATTGAAGATCTTTGCCTTCTTGTTCTCAAATGCTACTTTATGACCTGAATTATTCAGCTAAGAAAAAATCAATAGATTATAATTCAATCCTTTTACTTGATAAGCATTTTCACATTTAATCATGTTTTTCAACATTACTGTTCCTTTATCTCCAATTTGACAAGGAGAATCATTTCCCATTCTTACTGTACCACCTTTATAGTATTCAAAAGTATTGAACTCTTCTTTGTCACCAGTCATATGGTGAGTGCAGCCACTATCTATAATCCAGATATCATTTTTACTAATCTTAGATATGAGTGCAGTTTCTTCATACCTTTCATCTTCATCTGAATCATCCTTCACAGCTACAAACACTATCTCAACATCATCAGCTGGTTCGGTGTCAGTATCTTCATCTTTGCAAGTAGCTAGATAGCTGGCCTTCTTGCCTTTGTCCTTGTAATCTTGAGTATCACTTCTTTCTGATCGTCGGTAATCTTTATAATCTTTGTTATCACCTCTGTCAGATTTCTTCTCAAAAGATCTGTTATCACTTCTGTCATCTTTTCTTTTAGAACATCTTGCAGAAAAGTGTCCAATCTCTTTACAATTAAAACATACAAGTGGTAACTTACCTTTGTATTTACCTTTGCCTCTTAGCATTCTTCTTGCCATGAGTGATTCAATTTCATCTAGATATTCTTCTTCACTTTCAATTTCACTGTCTCTTCTAGATGAGTGTCTCTAACTAGATTTGTTTATTCTCACAGAAGACTTGAATGCAGACTCTAAGCTTGGTAAGACACTATTATCAAAATTGTTTATCTCAAATGAAATCAGTCTACCAATCAGGCTATCAAGAGTGACTATATTATTTTCTATTGCTCTCATTTCTTGAATAGCAGAGACTCTAATAGTATATATAGGCAATAGGGTTCTTAAGATTTTACTTACCACTGTCTCCTCTTCAAGTGTACCTCCAACACCTCATATAGCATTGACTACTTCCTTTATTCTTGTGCTGTACTGTGTGATATTTTCACCTTCTTTCATTTTGAGATCATCAAATTTTCTTCTAAGGCTTTCTACCTTGGCTCTCAGAACATTTTCATCACCACCATGTACAAGTTTCAACTTGTCCCACATTTTCTTTGCATTTTTTCAATCTTTGACATCCTCAAATTCAGCATCAGAGAGTGAGGCTGAGAGTTCTATAACCATGCAGTTATGTTCATGCTATACTCTCAATTAATCAACTGTCAATGGTCCTATAGGAAACACATATTTAGTATCTAAATATTGAGTAATATCATTGCCAATACCTAATAAGTGAAGCTTTATCCTACTTTTCCATGAAGCAAAGTTGTCTTTTTTCAACTTGGGCACATCTTGTCTATTCATCTTGTGATCTTTCACTTAGGTTTTGAAACCTTCCTTCTAAGCACACAAGCTCTGATACCAATTGTTAGTAATAACTGAGAGGGGGGGGGGGGGGGGGGGTGAATCATTGGCCTCATAAATTTATCCAATCTAAACTTTAATCCACCAATCAATACTTCTCAAATTATTAAGTCCCAACAAGATGCATGCCTTTGAAATACTTGAAACAAATAACTGTCTGTCAGTTTACCTTGTCTGTCTTTATTATCCTTGATAACTGATAAGCAGTAAAATGTATTTACCAATACTCAGTAAATATGCAAAGTATACCAGTCAATCCATAAATGCATATGTAGAATGTTAAAAAAATAAAGTAATAAACCATACACACATAACACAAGGATTTTAACATGGAAACCCTGTTAAGGGAAAAACCACTAGGACCGATACCCCAAATTTTCACTTTTCTAAAGTGGGCCCTATTAGGAGCCAACCCTATTAAAGGTTACAAACACACTATTAAGTGTGACCTTGTTAAATGATTTTTAATACATAGGTTGTAACTAAGTATCTGGCATCTACGCTACCATCCTTGAATCAGTCTCATGACTGTCAATAGGCTTTATGAAAATCTTACTACCATCCTTGATTCAGCCTCCTTCGTAGACTGTTAATAGGCTTTAGGTAAGACCAGTGCTACTATAATGATTCAACCTTCTGGTAATCTATTAGGATATACCTCAGTTACAAAAGACTGTTAAGTCCTGCTCTATTAAAAGACTTAATGCTTCAATGGTTAAACTGAAACAAAATGACCTATTTCTAATGCAACTGAATTGCAGATTTTCAGATCTATTTACTTACAATATATTTCTGATAATTGTATCAATACAATTCCTTTGTACTTAACTCTTTCTACTTTGTGATGCTATGCTTTTCTGTTCGTCAGTGTGTGCATAATTCTTTAGCTCTCCCTCAGCTTGATTGATCAGGACTATATGAAGTTAATCCTTCATCAGTTTCTCTTCAACATCTTCTATCAGTTCACTCCCCCGTGTATCTGATTGCTTATTGACCACATAGAGAATGAAAAATGCTTGTTTCTTAAATAGACATGATATTCCTTAATTCTTAGTTCTTGATTCTTGGCATAAAAAATAATCCAGCCAAATTGATTTACGACTTTAAATCCTGATTTATCTCATAGTTATCTTCTTGCCAACTGTGTAAATCATCTTTAAATCACTTACTTAATTGTGGTCGAATAAAACAAATCAAACAACCAGTTAAGTCTATCTTTTAGCTCTACCAGCTAGATAGTATGTCATTTTCTGATCTCTCTATTCTGTCAATCAATTCTACAGTTCGTTGCCAGTGACAACTACCAGTTCCATGAGTGTCGCTTTAGTTAGCTTTGGATCTCCGTCTGTCGGGAATCATTGGATCTTTCTCATTGGGCAACACTATTTTTAGCTTTTCGGGCATCTTTTGATTCTACTTTGTCAGGTAATACTGTCTTCTACTCGTCGGGCATCATTGTGACTTTTATCTCTATCTTTATCGATGGTGTGCACTCTGCCGGTGTATTTTGTCACTTAGTGAATACTTGAATTTTATGCATTGCTAAAAGCATAACCTCTATTCCATTGATTCTCTGAAGTCTTTGGCATTATGTGTATGACCATACAAATGATATCAAGTTGACATCAATGACAATACAAACTATTAACTGATTTAATGTCTTGCATCATCTTCAACTTAATATAGTGAACCATTTAATCAGTTACATGTTATCAAGGAGAATTGGACCTGTTGAGAGAAGCAAGATAGGAAATTGAGGCCCGATATGATAGGCAAGCCCAGAAAATAAAGGAGGCAAAAGATAAAAATGACAATCTCCTCAAGCTCCTTGTAGAATTGATGCAGCCATTAGCTGTGATTCCTCTGGAGGCTTCAACATCCAGAACACCACTCTTGCAGGGTGATATTGACGCACTGAGAATGATGAAGAAGAAAGTGAAAGTAGTAGATGATTGGGTGGTTGAGTAGGTGGGAGCCATAAGAAATTTCCCGACAGTCCCACTCATGGACCTCCACCAAGCCAATAACATCTTGGGCCAAGTAAACAACGTTGTTGCCCAGTGGGAGGGGGAGATAGAAAAATACGAAGAGTGGAAGAGAAAACTAGAAGAAATAATGAATTTCAAGGAAGAGGCCATCATGGAGATGAGAATTTTGGGGGATGAAGATTTTGGGTACCTTTGGGTCCAACACTCTAGACTTGGTCTTAAAGTTGAGATGAGCAAGAAACTGGTAGCGGCCCTGAAGGGTAAAGTCCCAAAAATTCAAATTTTTTTAAATTCATGTGGCATTTGTTACAAGGGTTTCGACAGTTGATCCCTTCAACACTGAGACATGCACTCTGGTGGATTTTGTTTTAAGTAAATTTGATGAAATGATGGATTTAGGGTTTTGGACCCCCCAAGATTTTGATGGAGTGAAGATGTTGCATCTCACCCGAATGGTGCTCCGGGCCCATGATGCAGCAAAGATGGCTTTAGAATTTAAAGCGGGGGCCTAAGATGTGACCGATCAGTTGGAGGAAGCCAAGGATCACTGGGATTGTATAAAAGAAATAGATGGGGAGGGAATTCTCCAAATTTTAGAGATATTTCAAAAATTTAAAGAGCAATAAAGTCTTCCGGTCTCCGAATATTTCCTCTAGCAGGGAAAAGTTTTGAAGATCTATTATTCTTTGAGCGTAAGCTCCCGAACTCTAGAATTCTGGGTCCCAATTTTGTATTCTTTTACAGCAATCTGCATCAAGGTTCTTCGGAGCTGATTGATCATTGTCAGCAATTAATAACGGTCAGAGTGCATGTGATCAGATAATGTTTCTAACAAACATCTTGTTATTCCCCCAAGGAGTTTCTCCCACATTTACTACCTAAAATGGCTCAACGATAGGGAGTCACAATCAACATTAATGAGGTGTATGGCCTAAGATACTGGGATAAGAAATTTTCTTCTATAAGTTCCATGACACTCTTCTCTAGGCTGATTCTTCCAGATTTCTTCCCTTTCTTCTTCTTCCATCTTGTTAGAGCTTTGTACATCCCAAGATGATTGTAAGTGGTGCAAGTAGTATCGACCACATATATTGTATTTTATTAGCAAGTGTACATGGAGATTAGGTCAAGTTTGTCTATAAATAATAAGACCAATCCCTTAACAAGGGTCAACAAAATTGAAGATTTTGCAGTCGAGTACTAATAGCAATAGCAGTTCTCGATTTCTTTGTAGTTAGAAGTTTGTTTTCAATCAGTTCTTTGTAGCTTAATGCTCCCTTGGAGCTAGCCATGAATGTACTCACCAGTGATGCTGGAATCATTTAAACTTAATGAAAGAAAGAAGAACAACTTGTGAACATGTGTCATGTGTTGCTCTGATCTTCAAAGTTAGCAAATATATTTTGTGTTGTATGTCTCCTTATGTCCTTTACTCTATTTTTTTTCATTTAGTTAAATAATCTTATCTCCCTTTGCTACTAAATATATATGAATCACTAATTCCTTGTGTATCCAGTATTTAGATTTACTTTCTTGCATTAGAGCATTATTGATGTTTGAATATATATTGCATGACTATAAGTAGAAATATACTCTAACTCTGGTCTATCTTTTGTGATTTCTTTGGTTAATCTAAAAGTGCTTGCAGGAAACCTCACCCCCTTTTGAAATCCCTAGAATTGATGAGTAAAAACTAGCTATCCCATCAAACAACAGTCACCTGCCCAACTTAGCCCCCCTTGCACTGTCGAGACTTGACTACCAAGTGCTTGGAGGATAGGAGAATTCATTCTATGGTAAAAATTTATATGTGGAGTTGGTCAGTACTCTGGTACCCAGTGACAACTTATCTCTTTTGGCGGTGCCGGTCACAAAGTCCCGTCAACAAAAATTGTCGTTAGAAGGAGGGCATGAGCTCATCATGCCTGAGAGATTTTGATTTTACACTGCTTGAGGGCTCCCAAAGCAGTAGTTTTAAGAACCATAATTTCCATGGTATAGGGTCATTTTCATCCCTACACTTTGAAATAATCCTCCAATTGACCACTGATCTTGGAGAGTTTGTAGAACTCGGACCTACTGTCCGAAGAAAAAGGACCCACCAAAATAGGAAACCATTGAATTTTCCTTGGGGATCTACCACACATCAGAATACCCAAATCCCCTAGATAATCTTGGGGACTCACATTCACCAAAGACAAAACCAAACGGCCCTGATTGCTACCTACTTCAACAATACTGGGTCCCCAATGGGGCAGTTCCCCGATGCTATTAACGATCTTCCTCTGCATCCGAAGAAGATCTGGCTGAAATACGAGCATCTAGGTCCCTGAATTACTAAAGGAAACCTTCAAGCCTCAAAGGATGCCATGAATAAAAATCCAATAAAACATCAAGATGTTGTAACTCAGATGTTTCTGTTGTCCCTAGGACAAAATGAGCTGAACTGGTACTTAAACTTGCCTGCCAACTCCATCAATAGTTAGCAGGATATGGAAGACACCTTTTTGGTGGCCTTCCACATTCACGTGGACCTAGCTTGGTCCCAGAGCCAGTTCATTTCCTTCAGAAAGGAACCGAATGAGCCTTTCGCTACTTTCATTCATCGGTTCCAATGAGCTTTGAAGAGGTGCTTGTGCCCTTTTATCCCATCCACCGATGTGACTATCTAGATGTACCTCAATTCTATGGACCCCTTTGTCTCTACCCTCCTTTAGAGAACTATCACCGCTAATGACTGGGATACCCTGGAAAAATTTTACAACTTAGCCCTAGAGTTGTCTCGTGGCTTGAGAAAAGCCCCTGGTGGAATTGGACAAAGCATGCCCTTCAACATGTTACCTGATGAAACTTCTTATGCTAGGGCATCCAATCCCAATATAGAAATGGGTGCTCCAATAATGGCCATGGGCCCACCACCAATAGACAACACCAGGTTTGGAATACATTCCGTGGAATCAGCCACAGCAGATGCAACAACCTTTGACACAATCCTCTGAAGTACCTTTCTTCTAGTTGTCCATGGCAGGAGGATTCCCATCCTTGAATTTTAGAGCTACTGCCACTTTCCTAGGTAATCCACCACCTTAAGAATCACACTCTAAAACCACTACCCAGTTGTCTTCCGAGGTTGAATCCCTCTGGCGATTGGTGTCCTCCTTGACGACAGACATAAGACAACTAAAGGTGGGGCCTTCCGCGCCCCACAATCCCAATTCCCAGAGAGGGAATGTTTTCTCAGGCCAACAGAACACCAATTCCAGGGGTTGAAGTTACAACAATGGGCCTTGGCCCTATTATCACTCTCAAATTTTGGAGAAATTTGGAGTGACTACAATGAAAATTTCTCTAAGTGCAGATTGTTGCCCTAAGAAACTCGTGGAAAAGGCATATTTTGAATGCATGTAGAAAAAGGCCTCTTGATTTTTGCAAAAAAAAACTTGGGAGACATGTTCCTCACCTTTCATTTGGCATATACAGTGGGTTCCAACCTTCAGATTTAAGTTCTGACTTGTTTTGGAGATGGCCATTCGGAGGTGCTTGTCAAAATCTGCATTTGTGCCCAAGTGTCAATTTGTTGTAACAGGCCTAGTTTGCCTTTGAATATCTTGTGTCTTATTGAGTGTCATGGACCACTACTTTGAGGATGTTTTTTATGCATATCAAATAACTTATTTTTCAAATCCCAAGTCATTTTGACATGTTTTGACTAGGTTTCAAACCCCTCAAAGTTGGTAGTTTACTGTCGTCATGCATTGTGTAATTGATCATAATTCTGAGTACCCCTGTTTGACTGATTGTAACTTTTGACCTTGTAACCTAACTGAAAAATTACTTTTGTACTCCATTATAGAGGTCAAATACTTCTTGAGTATCCATCTTCAGGTCACAAAAAGTCTATTTGGTTAGTTTTCTAAGCCCATTCCATTTGCAGTTTCTATCAGTGTGCCAAACTGTCAATTGCAGATTTATAAATAACCTACTTTGAGGTCTTACAATTTTACACCAAATTGAATGAAATGGATAATTGAAAGATCCCCTATATTCTAGGCATGGCAATGTGCTATCCTGATGATTTTCAGGTCATGATGAATTTGTCTGCCCAGTTTTCCAATCCGATTTCGTTTGCATTTCTAACAATTTGATGCAAATCAATGGCATAGCTTGGTCGGAGGCCCTGTTCGCAAGGTTATATCTTGAATGTTGTGATTGTTCAGATTAAGCAAGTGGTTTCCCTAAATTAAAGACAAAATTTACTTTAAGTTTGCCAGGTTTCAGAGCCTGAGGGTTTTTTTTGCATACTTTCCAAGTTTCTTTCCATTTGCAAAAATTGGTATTCCTTATGTTTTCGGTTTTCTGCATTTTCAAGTGGCTACTTTCGAGGGGTCGCCAAATGTTCTTGGATAATTATCAAGAGGTGCCCTTCTAGATCTATATCACCCATATAGCATACTTCTAGTATCCAGAGGCTTGAACTCCCAGGAGGTCATTTGACTTGTTTTCAAAGTCAAAACCAAATGCAGTTCGTTGCTGTTGGACAGTGTAATTTGCAGAATTGATATAAAGAGGTGACTTGGGAGATTAAAATATTTTCACCTATTTGGTTTCATTAGCTGCCGCTTTGCAGAATGGAAGAATGTCAATCATAGGATGTGTGTACTCACTACCATATTCTGGTTACTAGATTTTGTCAGTTTTCGAAGCCAGTTCCAGAGGCCAATTGTTATTCTTTAGATCAGTATTACAGAGATATAAAAGTTATTTTAATGGCTACATTAATGTGTGTAGCAGATGAGTTTGATATAGGGGTTTGTGAAAATGTCACTGGTGAAAGGTGAGCAAGAGTCAAATTAATAAGGTTAAGGAAAATCCTCAAGACATAATGGATAGGGAACTGGGCAAATCTTAAGAAGAAGACAAAGAGGTTCTATGGTTGGAGATCTATAATTCTCAATTCACTCACAATTACAGTCAATGGGCACTTGGATTCTGTGATGGTATCTATGGAGTAGAAAAGCCTATAGCTATAGAACAAAGAGCACGCCTTTTGAAGGACATGAAAAAACTTAATTTGTTGAACCAATCTATCCATAATCTTTCAAATAAGGTGTTCAATCCTTTGGAGTTACTACATGGATTTGTAAATTTGAGAGTTACTCATTTCAGATTGATATTCCTAGGCCCCTTGGAAGCAGTGTTGTAGGGATTTCAGAGGCTTCTCCCACTTTGTCAAGCATAAATGATGTTAGTATATCGAGAATTGTGGAAGAAGAAAAGGTTATTATTGATGGCAATATTGGACCTCGCCTTCCTAAATGGTCTAATGTATATGGTCAAAGCTCATTTGTTGATAAGGCTTTAGAATTTTTCAAGCATGCAATCCGCGGGTGTAAAGCCACATTCCACAAATGCTTTCAAGCAATGTAATCGATAGGTGAAAGCGTGGAAGGCTCACGCTAAGGATATGGGGGGTAAGGGGGACAAGTTGATACGAGCCTGTGTTGCCGATTTCTTTCTCACGATCCTCTTTGGCTCTTAAGAGTTCACCTTGCCTTCTCACTAAACAAAGAACCTCTTATCCTCTCATGGGAGGAGATTAGCACATTCCTAGGCAGGAGCATTTGAGCTAGTGACATCCCCTCCATTTCCCGATACCAAGCAAGCAACCAGCGGTTGATTCTTTTGATTCATATGATTCAGCTCGTGATCCCGCATTCGATGTGTTGATTCTATTGATTGAGTAGCTAATCCGGTAGAGCAGTTGGTTATGCAGTTGACTGAGTAGGCAGGTGAAGCAGGGGTGGTTGGAGCAGGACCAAGTGAACATGGCAGCATATGGAATTAAAATGCTTTCACAAAAAATGTGATTGGTAGATGTAAAGCTAAATTCAACAATGTTTCCAGCATCCTTCCAGCGTGTGCTAAAATGGAAGCTTTGAGAGAGGGAAGGGACATGAACTATTTGGAAGGATGCCTTAAAGAGATGTAATCTCATGAAGCACAATGATTGCTGATGAGCTGCTCAAAATAGATTTGTTTATAAAGCTTTAGAAACTTCCAAGTAATGCATCGCAGGTGTAAAATCCAGATTCCACAACCTTCACCAGCATGAAGCCCACACCACCAATGAGATACACATAAAATGGAAATTGATAAGGTTTTAAAAAATTTCAAGCAATGTAACTGGCTGGTGTATAGCCAAGTTCCACAACTTTTCCAGCATCGAAGCACAAGCAAGATGCATGAACTGTTTGACAGGACGCCTCAAAGAGATGACATCTCATGAAATGCAATGATTGCAGGAGCTGCTCAATAGGGATTTGTTGATAAAGCTTTAGTAACAGTCAACAAATGCAATGTGCAAGTGCAAATAAATTCCACAACATTGTTACAAGGTATCTATGGGTTTGAATCTGAGTTTCTCTCAAGGAGAGTAAGTCTTGTTTTCAAATTCTAAGAATTCTAAGACTTCATATGAATATGATGTCCAAGAATTGAAATGAGAAGAATAGATTGCAAGGCATTTTATTCGGGTTTTTGAGTTTGGATTTAGAAGTTTTCTGGGAGTGCACATCTGTTTGACTATGTTGCCCAATAGATAAGGCACTGGTCTTGGGTTTGTCTTGTAGTTTCTTCATCATTCAATTATTCAAATCATTTTCCCTTCCTGTTTAAAGAGATGTGAATGATTATTATATCAAGTGTGATGGGCAGCAATCCATCTCATGATTCACTGAAAGAAGTGAATCCAATAGGTACACCCGCCTAAGCCTTTGAGCTGGAAGTGTAGGAGGGTTTGTTTTATCCTCGTTAATTACCCTTTTCCTTGGCAAGGTTAGGGAAAAAAGCTAACAGAATGGAAACTCTACTGGGGATTAAGAAATACAATAATCTTGTTAAACTTTCCTAGAATCTCTGGTTTTCTAATTTCCAAATCTTTCAATCCAGTTTCAAGTCATCCCATCTGAGTCGCATTAACAGAATGGTGACTCTACTGGGGAATTGCTGAAGTAAAATTAGTGAATGTAGGAGAGTTATTTCCTTCATTTGCTGTGTTAACCCCATAATCTAGTTGAAAGAAAGAGTCAAGTGATAGAATCTGAAGTTTATTTTAGATCTGTGTGAGGATAGCTTGGAATTTTTTATTGTAGTAAATACAAAAATATTGTACAACTTTGCTGGTGGACAGAACCCAGAAATAAATATATGTGTCAAATAGCTTTTGATGTTTGAAGATTTTCCTCTGCAAGGAGGTGGTGACTCTATGTTGAAAAGAACCTGATGGAGCTATCAAGAAGGCTCTAGATCTGCCAAATTTCCAGTCAAATAAATAAGAGCAGCAATTGCAATTGTATTCCTAGGTAATCCTCATTTTTTTATGTGAAAGAAAAGTTTCCTCAATAGGTGAAAAAGTCACTAGAAAGGGGGAAAATAGTTTTGAAATCTGTCATACTTCTTGGTTTAAAAGATTCAGATATCAAGTCAAAAGTATGTTGTTATTTTAAAAGACAACTAGTATAAGTTGCATGGTTCATGTCAAAAATCTCTGGTATATATCTGATTTGTTCAAATATATGTCATAAGTACCGTATATGATTTCATAAAAGATACAACCAATAATGAATTCTTGCAGAAATTTTTCTATAAAAAGATATGTGCCATTATGATTTGATAGCATTCATGGTTCCCAAAATGAAATTCCTACTAAGATTAGGAAGCATCTACAAAAGTTTGAGGGGAAACAATTAGATTCAGCATGTAAGCATTTGTAGGAATTTGCTGATATGATGGGTGACTTTGAGATTCAGTATGAAGATATATACATGAAGTTGTTTGTTCAAACTTTAAAAGATAATGCTAGGGACTGGTTTTCCTTTTTACCAGCTTGTTCAATTTATTCTTGGGATGAATTGCATGTTGCCTTCATGGAAAAATTTGGTGAGAGAAGAAATTTGAGTGATATATTTACTGAATGGTTGAATCTAAGGATCGAAGAGGATGAACTAGTTCCTGATTTTAATATCAAATTTGCAAGAGCTTTACATGAAATACCTAAAAGTAGTAGACCTCAAGACAATGTGGTGTTGTGGTATATTATGGTGCATTTGAGAAGAAGATGAGTTATAGGTTGAGAGACAAGGAACCTAAGACTTTGTATCAGGCGTTCAGGAAAACAATAGATATTGAAAAAAATGCCAAGTATGAAATGACAAAGAATCATTTCTCTAGAGGGATTTGTTGGAAAAATACATTTGAGAATGGACAAGAGTATTGTGAAAAGTTTGCAGCTCCAGGTAGGTGTATTGATACCTCTGCTTTGGTTTCTAATCAGTTCTTGAATTCAAATTTGAATAGATCTATGGTTAGTCATCCTTTTTTGCATACAAAAGAAACTTATAATGGTGACAACAATACATGTGTCCAAGAAATGGTAGAAATGAAAGATGTTTCAATTGCTTATAATGCTGACTTGCACAATGAACCTTTGCCTTACAAAGTTATGTCAGAAATACTCTCTCATTTTGATCCTAAATGCAATGATACTAACAATTTTTTGAATGATGAAGAGGATGTGTGCGTTTTACACTCTTATGAGAATCAAGAGGGTGCTAAAACTTATTTTTCACAAGAAAATGATATGATGCAGGATGCTGATTCATTGTTATTATGTGACCATAAGGTAGCATGGGAAGATAAGACAATTTGTGGGAATGAATGCAAATCAACATGTGAAGGTAAGAGTATCTTCACCAATTCTAAAAATAGTATTTTACATCCGCATGGTACAAATGAGTTTGGTCTTCAAAGTTTTGAAATGAATCTGGTATCAAAACTTGAGGAAAGAGGGATAGTAAATGAGGGTCTTCCTTATGGGATGGAATATGAAGCTATCTTGCAAATTTATCATGATATTATGAATAAAAATTAGAATGGAGATCAGTTAGTTGGGTCTTTTCAGTCAAAGAGAAAAGTGATGGGGAGGTCACCTAACTCTCTGAAATTCCTACTCTCTTCTAGGAATCTCACCTAGAATCCTATTCAATTCAGGACTCTCTCTAGACTCACACTTGAGTCTCTTTAGGGCTACTCTCAGACCCTAACCAGAAGGACTTATCTTCCCTCTCTCCTAGGTTCCCTACCCACCGAAATGTTTTACTCCTTACTATCTCTCACTCTTCATGACTGAATCACTACAGTCACACACCTTCTTACTTATCTATCTTTCCTACAAGTCTCTAACCGGACCATAGGCTCGCCTAGGACTTGTCTGCAAACTCGACTAGCTTCTCATCCAACACAAACACAGAAACAATCATAATATACATGGA
>MU227775.1:1797100-1815247 GCA_018584345.1 Thuja plicata
ACTATAAGACTTAACTTTTAACTAGCTCGCGAGTGTGCGATGCATTACCTTTCTGCTCGTTGCTGGCTCCGCGACTGAGCGACTAGGCAAAATATGACTTGCTCGTTGAAAAGCTTGTATCAAAACTATTTCAAAATGTTGGGGCTAGGGTTTTGAGCTAAACCCTAGGGTGCTCTGCACCAAAAAGTGCAAGATGAGTGTGTTTTTGAAATCCCTGCATTTAATAATGATCTGTTTCAGCATATGAATTGTTTGTGTAATGAAAATCCTACACATGATGAGAAACTTGAGGATGATTGGTGTCTTTCCCCATCTCCTCCGGTTGAAGAAGGTAGTATGAATTTGTTATCCACTTCTTTGCCTAATGATCGAGGTGTTGAGTCTAATTATAATGATATCTCTAGTTTTGAATCATATGCTGAAAATGATTATGACAGTGATTATGACAGCAGGGATACTAATGTCTTCAAAGTTTATATTAATGATGTGTTTGATGAGGACATTGATATGGATCAGCCATCTCTTTGTTACCATGTTCATATGAGAGAAAAACACATTTTTGTTAATCCGTTGTTTGAGGAATGCATTCAGTTTTCAGATTTGATTTATTCTGATTTTATTGTTGAAGATGTGTCAATATGCAGTGAGAGATCAGATTGTGTTTCTTCCCAGGATGAAAGTGATTGTGAGTCTGAATTTGCATTTAATGGGTTCATTGTTCCATGTAGTGAATAGGACTATGATGTTAATCAGCCCATTCCTTGTGACCATGTGGGTAATTTTAAAGTGGAGGAGGTTTCCAATCCATGTTTTGAACAACATGCTGATATGCCTTTCCATTGTGAGGTTTTTCCAGATTTTGGTATACATGGCTTATGTGAGTATGAGTCATTTAGTTTCTCTATGGACCAACCAGCTAATGAGGGGGTAATGCAAGTGGAGTTTGATGGTATTTATCATGATGCATTTCCTTATTGTCATGGTTCATATTTTCTGACATTTGCTGATGTGAAGAATGAGTTTCATTATTTTGATTATGATGAATCTGATGGAAGAACTTCTAAAGGTGTGAAAGGAATCAAAACTAAGGTATTCTTCATTTTAATGATTCCTTGTGAGTTTGAGCAGCAACTGTACAAGTGTATTTTCAATTTGATATTTGTATGCCAATAAGAGAATCAAATTTTTGATAGAGGCAAGTGATAGTTTTAGTTATGAAAGGGCTAGAGGTTTTTGTAAACAATGTATACATTGTACAATTGCTTTTTTTTCAGTTGTGTGTGGTGTGTGGTTTTCAATAAAGATTCCCAGTTTGAGAAGAGAGATAGTTTTGAATAAAGAGAAGAGAAAGTGAATATCTCAATTTGTTTGTGAGTGGTCTGCTGTACCAATGATTCTGAATTATTTGCATGCCCACATGGGGAATGCATCCATAGATAGAGCCAATGTTAGCACTCTCAAATTTTGGAGAAATTTGGAGTGACTACAATGAAAATTTCTCTAAGTGCAGATTGTTGCCCTAAGAAACTCGTGGAAAAGGCATATTTTGAATGCATGTAGAAAAAGGCCTCTTGATTTTTGTGAAAAATGCTTGGGAGACATGTTACTCACCTTTCATTTGGGATATACAGTGGGTTCCAACCTTCAGATTTCAGTTCTGACTTAGTTTGGAGATGGCCATTCGGAGGTGCTTGTCAAAATCTGCATTTGTGCCTAAGTGTCAATCTGTTGTAACATGCCTAGTTTGCCTTTGAATATCTTGTGTCATATTGAGTGTCATGGCCTGCCACTTTGGGGATGTTTTGTATGCATATAAAATAACTTATGTTTCAAATCCCGAGTTAGTTCGACATGTTTTGACTAGGTTTTAAACCCCTCAAAGTTGGTAGTTTACTGTCGTCATGCATTGTGCAATTGATCAGAATTTTGAGTACCCTTGTTTGACTGATTGTAACTTTTGACCTTGTGACCTAACTAAAAAAATTCATTTTGTAATCCATTATAGAGGTCAAATACTTCTTGATTATCCATCTTCAGGTCATGAAAATTCTATTTGGTCAGTTTGCTAAGCCCATTCCATTTGCAGTTTCTATCAGTGTGCCAAACTATCAATTGCAGATTTCTGAATGACCTACTTTGAGGTCTTACAATTTTACACCTGGTTGAATGAAATGGATAATTGAAAGATCCCTTGTATTCTAGGCATGGTAATGTTCTATCCTAATGATTTTTAGGTCATGATGAATCTATCTGCCCAGTTTGCCAATCTGATTCCTTTTGCATTTTCTAAAAATTTGATGCAAATCAATGGCATAGCTTGGTCAGAGGCCCTGTAAGTGAGGTTATATCTTGAATGTTGTGATTGGTCAGATCAAGAAAGTGGTTTTGCTAAATTATAGACAAAATTTACTTCAAGTTTGTCAAGTTTCAGATCCTAAGGGTTTTGTTTGCATAGTTTCCAAGTTTCTTTCCATTTGCAGAAATTGGTATTCCTTATATTTTTGGTTTTCTGCATTTTCAAGTGGTTACTTTCAAGGGGTCGCCAAATGTGCTTAGATAATTGTCAAGAGGTTCCCTTCTAGATCTATGTCACCCATATAGTATACTTCTAGTATCCAGAGGCTTGAATTCCCAGGAGGTCGTTTGACTTGTTTTCAAAGTCAAAACCAAATGCAGTTCGTTACTGTTGGACAGGGTAATTTGACGAATTGATATAAATAGGCGACTTGGGCGATTAAAATATTTTCACCTATTTGGTTTCAACATCTGCCACTTTGCAGAATGGAAGAATTTCAATCATAGGATGTGTATGCTCACTGCCATATTCTGGTTACTGGATTTTGTCAGTTTTCTAAGCCAGTTCCAGACGCCAATTGTTATTCTTCGGATCAGTATTATAGAGATATAAAAGTTATTTTAATGGCTAAATTAATGTGTGTAGCAGATGAGTTTGATATAGGGTTTTGTGAAAATGTCACTGGTGAAAGGTGAGAAAGAGTCAAATTAATAAGGTTAAGGAAAATCCTCAAGACATAATGGATAGGGAACTGGGCAAATCTAAAGAAGAAGACAAAGATGTTCTATGGTTGGAGATCTATAATTCTCAATTCACTCACAATTACAGTCAATGGGAACTTGGATTCTATGATGGTATCTATGGAGTAGAAAAGCCTATAGCTATAGAACAAAGAGCATGCCTTTTGATGGACATGACAAAACTTGATTTGTTGAACCAATCTATCCATAATCTTTCAAATAAGGTGTTCAATCCTTTGGAGTTACTACACGAATTTGTAAATTTGAGAGTTGCTCATTTTAGAATGATATTCTTGGGCCCCTTGGAAGCAGTGTTGTAGGGATTACAGAGGCGCCTCCCACTTTGTTGAGCATAAATGATGCTAGTATATCCAGAATTGTGGAAGAAGAAAAGGTTATTATTGATGGCAATATTGGACCTCGCCTTCCTAAATGGTCTAATGTATATGCTCGTAGCTTATTTGTTGATAAGGCTTTAGAAGTTTTCAAGCAAGCAATCTGGGGGTGTAAAGCCACATGCCACAAATGATTTCAAGCAATGTAATCGATAGGTGAAAGTGTGGAAAGCTCACGCTAAGGATATGGGGGGTAAGGGGGATGAGTCAATACGAACCTGTATTTTCAGTTTCTTGCTCATGATCCCCTCCGGCTCTTAAGAGTTCACCTTCCCTTCTCACTGAAAAAATAACCTCTTCTCCTCTTGTGGGAGGAGATTAGCACATTCTTGGGGTAGGAGCATCTGAGCCCGTGACATCCCCTCCATTTCCCGATGCCTATCAAGCAAGCAGCGGTCGATTCTTCTGATTCATATGATTTAGCTCCTGATCCTGTGTTCGGTGCATTGATGCTATTGATTGAGTAGCTGATCTGGTAGAGCAGTTGGTTATGCAGTTGACCAAGTAGGCAGGTGAAGCAGGGGTGGTTGGAGTAGGACCAAGTGAACAAGGAATCGTATGGAATTAAAATGCTTCCATAGCAAATGCGATTGGCAGATGTAAAGCTAAATTCAACAATGTTGCCAGCATCCTTCCAGCATGTGCTAAAATTGAAGCTTTGAGACAGGGAAGGCATGTGAACTATTTGCAAGGATGCCTTAAAGAGATTTAATCTCATGAAATGCGATGATTACAGGATGAGCTACTCAAAATAGATTTGTTTATAAAGCTTTAGAAACTTCCAAGTAATGCATTGTAGGTGTAAATCCAGGTTCCAAAACCTTCACCAGCATGAAGCCCGCGCCACCAATGAGCTACACATAAAATGGAAATTGATAAGGTTTTAAAAAATTTCAAGCAATGCAAATGGCTAGTGTATAGCCAAGTTCCACAACTCTGCCAGCGTTGAAGCACAAGCAAGATGCATGAACTGTTTGACAGGATGCCTCAAAGAGATGCCATCTCATGAAATGTAATGATTGCAGGAGCTTCTCAATAGGGATTTGTTGATAAATCTTTAGTAACAGTCAGCAAATGCAATATGCAAGTGCAAAGCAATTCCACAATATTGCCCACGCATAAAAGTATCAGAAAACTTAAAATTGCATGGACAATTATCCCACATGTATAATGTGGTGAAAGTATTAAGGTTTAAATATCAAAGCACTATAGTATGTTGTAAAGAAAGAAAGCCAGGAGGTCCATTGGCGGCCCCTTGGCTAGAAGAATTTAGTGTGTGGCGGGCTCCATAGGTTTTGAATGAAAATGCTGAAAGAGATTTAAACATGTTAAATCAATTATCCCACATTGCGCCCAGAATGGAGATATCAAATGTTTATAAGCCAAAATGCTCGGAAGGTAAAATATGAAGTGAAGAGGAAGCTCTGCACACACAATCACACATGGCACCTTGGGAAGCATGCCCAGTCGGCCGACCGACAAAATTTTTAGATGATTTCATGCGGTCGCAGAGGAGAAAGGTAGCTCATCAGGTAGTCACTAAGGATTCGCGGTCAAGGACAGATGCTACGCGAGTGAATGATGAGCTCATCGTCGGTGAAATGCAATCAAGCCAAAAATGACCGCGAGTGCACGATTGAGCTTAGTCACGTAATCGCCCAGTATTTTCCAAGGTCATGAAAAGGCACACAAGTGGGTGACTCAGCTCATCGTGCACTCGCGCAATGTTTTCAATGAAGTTGAAAAGTGTTGCGACTGAGTGATTCAGCTCGTCGCGCACTCACACAAGGTAAATTTGGAGCCAGTCCAAGATGTAGAGATAGATTTTTAGAGCAAATCAGAAGGTGACACTTTGCGAAATCCGGTGACTTGCATAGGAAAATGATAGAAAATAGATAAAATAATGTATGTGCAAATAAATTAAAATCTTTCCATAGTTCAAACTTTATTATAATCTACATTTTCAAAATTGTAACTAAATATGCACGAGAAAGGAAGTTTATTTTCATGGTTAAATGACCAAATTTTATCATAAACATGAAGTGTCATATACCGTTGGAAAGGTATTGAAGAGAGGATTCTAATTTTATAATTCTTTTGAGGGAATATCAGATCAAATTTTAGTAGTAACAGAATGAAACAGTTGTAGATATTTTCTGAGAGAGAATGATAGGTGTCAGTGACTGAGTTTGATTTCCCAATTCCTCTATATCTCAGTTTCTTCTCAATTGTAACAAGAGGTTGAAATTTATGTTTCTGGGTAGCTTCTAGGCTTTTGAGTTTTAATTTTTGTGTTCTTGTCTTGCAATGTACAGTTTCAGATGATTTTTAATGAAAAATAAAGGAAATCCCTGTTCAGAACTTGTCTGATGTCTTTGTATGTTTGTTTTGATTCTTGTATATTAAATTGTAGGGCATGTTAATATACCAGTTACAAGGTATCTTTGGGTTTGAATACGAGTTTCTCTCAAGGAGAGTAAGTCTTGTTTTCAAATTCTAAGAATTCTAAGTCTGCATATGAATATGATGTCCAGGAATTGAAATGAGTAGAATGGCTTGCAAGGCATTTTATTCAGGTTTTTGAGTTTGGAGTTAGAAGTTTTCTAGGAGTGCACATCTGTTTGAATTTTTTTCCCAATAGATAAGGAACTGGTCTCTGGTTTGTCTTGTAGTTTCTTCATCAATCAATTATTCAAATCATTTTTCCTTTCTGTTTAAAGAGCTGTGAATGATTATTCTATCAAGTGTGATGGGCAGGAATCCATCTCATGATTCACTGAAAGAAGTGAATCCAATAAGTACACCCACATGAGCCTTTGAGATTGAAGTGAAGGAGGGTTTGTTTTATCCTCGTTAATTAGCCTTTTCCTTGGCAAGGTCAGGGAAAAAAGCTAACAGGCCCAACCAACAACAATGGAACAATAATATGAATATCAGAGGTCCTTCTTTAGATAAAAATACCACTCAAGGTGGTGCTGGACCTAGTCATTCTGCGCAACTCATAGAATTCTACCCCTTGAACACATGGTGTAGATTGTATGATATTGGTTCACATTCTGAGGTGAACTGTGCCACACTGGAGAAGATCATCCAGATCTCCCAGTCGGATAGACAACAACCTGTTGATCCAACTCCCTTGGAACCTTCCCCATCAGAGTCCCCTCACACTGCTTTTACATGTGAGACCATATTTTTTGGGACAGACAAAGAGGATGAAGAAGAACCTGAGTTACAGGGGTTCTTTGATGAATCCATTCTGGGCTTTGAGGCTAACACCTTTACAAAACTACAGACTCCGCATAACACCTAGAGTCAAGATGGAAAAGGGCCGTCCTACATGTCAATGCCTCCTAAGAACACCACCCCCTAGGACTCTAACACAAATGATTGTTCCCTCCCACCAAAAGGGCTTGGCCCTAAACATGCCAGGGATCTGTCCAGGGGGAGACAACTTTACCTAGGGGGATGGTTTGATATCACTAAGGCATTGGAAAACACAACTACCTTCATGACCTTGAAAGAGGTTTTACTCAACTATCCTGAGCAAAAGAAATCACTCTTACAACTGTTAGGGAACCTGGAAGTTGTTAATCGGCCACCAAAGACTATCGCTTTCAATGATGCCAACTCAATAGTCTTCCAGGGAAATATAGAAGATCCTCCCTTCCTGCTAGGCCTAAACATCCAAGGGAAGAACCTGTATAATTTCCTTGTGGATTTTGGTGCTTCGGGTAATGTTATGCCCTTATCCATCTGCCAGAATCTCAGACTCACTCCCACCCCCTCCAAAGGTGAAGTAGTCTAATTGGTCAAAAAAACTGTGAAAATGGTTGGTGAGTTGAAGAACATCTAGATTTAGCTCATCCAAGATCCCTAGATATCTAGCACCATGGACATCCAAGTGGTCGACATTCTGAAAAGCTACGGGATGTTATTAAGTCAAAATTGGTCAAAGGCCCTCAATGGGTATTTCTTGACTAACTTCTCCCACTTGTGGCTCCCTTGGAAAGGGAAATCAAATCAGATCCAAGTAGAAAGTGAGCCTAGAATGAAACAATCCCTTACCGAAGTTGGGAAGGTAAACAATTTATCTGAATCCTCGCTCGGGGTATATCAATTGTGAGAGATCCTAACCTTTGATTTCATCCTCGGTGGTACCCTCCCTGGGGAGGATCCCATAACCACTTAGAGGACTCAAGATATGGACACAAAGCTGAAATGTGAGGTAGACTCACAGGGTAGCAAGGAAAATCTGACCACCCTCTTGTCCGGCACTTGGTTCCAGGTACATTATCAAAAACACTCTAAACTAGAGTATGAGCCTTGTATTTTCATTGCTACCCATCACATCACCAACCTCCAAGAGAAGGATTTCAAATCTAGGATCCTTGGACCAAGAAACCCACCCATTGGCTCACTTTAGGTGCCACCCATCCAGGAACCTGAACCAGATGATTCTCTGGAGGAAAGTCTCACCTGCACAGCATCCAAGTTCTAGGAATCACCTGACAAACCTCCCAATCTCGAACCCAATCCAAATGCCACTTCACTTCCTCAGCCCCATAAAACTAACAATGATTTATGGATCCTAAAGTTTGATGGGTCGCAGTCCAAACAAGGCTGCGGGGCTGGAGTGGAATTAATCAACCTGTGAGGGAAATCCTTCCTTGCATCCTACAAGTTGCAGTTTAATTGCACCAACAATGTCATGGAGTAGGAGGTTTTGGTCCTCAGAATCCTATTCTCTTTGAGAAAAGGGATCACCCACCTCTGGGAAATGGGTGATTCAAAGCTAATTGTAAAATAGATCTAGAGCCAATACACATGTCATGATAAAAGGCTGGCTACATACGACAACCAAGCATGGAGCTTAATTGAAGACTTTGATGCTTTTGGCATTGAACTTATCCCCCAGAAATGTAATTATGTTCCAAATTCCCTCACTCTGTCTGCCAGTACCCTGGAGCTGATGGCTAGTTCCTGGCTTCAGAGATTCTCTATTGAAATGGTCCCCACCCCATCCATCCTAGACAATATAACACACTTTCAATTTTTCCAAGATGACCAACACATCTTCCCTTCATGGAAAATGTTGGCAGCTTTGAAGATCAGATCATGGAAGAAACTGATCATGACAATACTGGGCAAGGGGAAGAAGACAATGAGATCATTGACCTACCTACAAATACCATTCCTAAGGGGATGGTTTCCCTAGAATGAATCTTTGATTCAGACCCCCGGAGCCAAGACAAGATATCATCCTCCACCAAAGGAGGAAAATATGAAAAGGTTAACATTGGTAAGGCTGATGAAGAAAAGTTTGTCCACATTGGTAGATCCTAACTCCCCAAAGGAGGAGAAGATTCTTGCGGTTCTCTAAGAATATATGGATGTTATAGCCTGGGGGTATGAAGATATCAAAACTTATGATACATCTATCATGACTCATACCATCCCCCTGAAACTAGATTCCAAACCTTTCTGGTAGAAACAAAGGCCGATAAAACCTTTGATCAAACCCTTGAACCACCAGGGGGCTTAAAAATTAATGTCAGCCTGGATCATCTTTCCTATCTAGCATACAACATGGGTTTCCAAGCTTTTCCCCGTGCGCAAAAAGAGTGGCAAGATTCCCCTATGTGTGGATTTCTACAACTTGAACAAAGCCTCCAAGAAGGATAATCACATTCTCCCTTCAATGGATGAGGTGTTACAAATTATAAATGGTTCATAAATTATGTCCTTCCTGGATGGGTACTCTG
Source organism: Thuja plicata (assembly GCA_018584345.1). NCBI lineage: Eukaryota > Viridiplantae > Streptophyta > Pinopsida > Cupressales > Cupressaceae > Thuja > Thuja plicata. The sequence goes on from MU227775.1 coordinate 1,806,294, forward strand.
GGTATAACCAAGTCATGGTTAAGTTCGAAGACAAGATGTGTTGGTGCCCAAATACGATGGATTCACTTTTGGCCAACTGACAAGTATAATGGTGATGCACCACTTGATACCTTTTCAATTTTGGCTTAATCAAGCCAAGGCTGGTAGGCCAGATTTCACTTTGAACTATCAAACTTTCTATGTTGCACAACTCTATACACAAACAAACAAAGTTCCTCCCAAGGTGGTGAATGATCCTTGGAGGAAAAAAAAAATCTCCTGATAATTTCTAATATGAAACTTAACTAAAATGATAATCACTAAGATCGTAATTGTAAGGCTTTGAAATAAATGATTTAATAATCTACAAACTACAAAGCATGAACTAATATAATATTTCCAAATAATGATTAGATTAGTGCCTTCTAAAAACTTGGGCTATAGAGTCAGATAACTTTCAATCTTACGTACAATCGGAGACTGTTTTAAAAACTTACTTTTAATAAAGAAAGACTATCACTTCACAGGCTTCCACTTGACTTATAATTCAAATTAATCAATATAGTTAATCTTATCAAATTTAACTCAAATTAAGAGACCGATAAAAACAAGAGAAGATACGCAGATCTTTCAATTAATTTTTAAACTATATATATTAATTTTGAATTATGATACTCAAGGAATTCAAGATAGTGAAATACTCTAATACAATAGAATATCCAAAAGACTATTTTAAAACATATAACTTATAACCACAAATAAATAGAAGAGCACTTATCTTTATTGATATTGAAAAACTAGTACATTGAAGTTCATGTTGCAATTGTGATCAGATTCTATTATACAATGTGTTTCTTCTCCTTTTTTTGTTTACATTTTACACCACATATATATGTGGATCAATGGTTTTCAGACCCCTTTAGGGTGAAGAGACACCACCCTATGTTAAAATTTAAAAATTTCTTTTGAAAAAATTAATCAACAAACTAACTAATAACTACCTATCTTTCAGATTTTGCTTTGGATGAAAATCCAAAACAAATTGTAAAAACATAATATTTTTATTGGAGATAGAAAATGTGATTTTCCAAACTGGGTCTATTTTAGAATTTTATGTTTTGATCGTTTTCATTCTCTTTCAACATCATCTTTTCAGCAGGTTGACATTCCAACATCTTTGAAACCTTCGCTTACATAATTTTGATTTTTCTTGTCACAAAGCTTCCTTCCTCAATCCCTCAACTTTTAATTAAAAATTAATATATATTTTTATTCCATTTCATGTACTCCATCATGTCATCAATTATTGGGCATGGAGTTTAGGATGCCATTTTTAGAGTTTTATCACTATATAGGACTCTAAATTTTGCCAAAATTTTAGAGCTCCAACAAGCTCTTTCTAAGGACGTATGCTCCCTGTGAGAATAGAGAGATCTCATTTATCTTTAGAGAACTGGACCAAGTATCTACTCTTTACCTTATGTAAATTGAAGATTGGGCAGCCTCAGGTCCCCAAAAAGTGAACACTGCTATTTCCCTCTGTCAAATTTTTTATTATGTTCATGTAACACTTTGAATCTCCTGAATATGATATTATATTGTTCATTGTCTTTATCAACAAGAGTATTTGAAAACAAAAAAATCTCAGAATTATTTAGCCCCAACATATGATCCCTTGCTGTAATAGATATATCATCCTTATAGAGAATACTTATTGGTTCCACTTCATCAATGCAGTATTTGTCTTTTGATTTATGTTTTTTCTTTGAGAAATCATCAGGTGCACTGTGTTCTTTGCTGGATAAAGGATCCATGTGCATATGGTTAGTCATATAAATATATAAACTAATTTCTTCTTCTTGGATATTTCCTTGCACACAATTTGCCCCATTTCCATTCTCCAGATACTGTTTGTCCTCACATAAAGGTTTTGAAGGTAACTCATATTTAGGAACTATTAATTATTTTATATCAAGAATCTAATCAAGTGGCATACTTGGATAATTTTTCATAGTTTTCTTCAACATATTCTCATCATTATGCTTGGTTATTATAGTCTCATCTTTAGAAGTCTGATTCAAATATCGCTCATAGGATGAACTAAATGATATCTTACCTTTTGAATGTATATTTTGAGTGTTATCAACTTTAAAATTATCATTAGGCCTGCTACCTCCATAATGATGTTGATAGATTTGATTGTATACATAATCTCCTTCACATAATGGATTCAGTAACATAGAGAACACATATTTATCTTCCTCTACTTCCTCTTCAAACAATGGATTCAGGAACATAGAAAATTTAGGCACACCTTCATGAGAGGTTTCATCAGAATCATTGGATGTTTCATCAATAAGACTAATATCTTCATTGAAATTATTTTCTGAAACTTTATGTTGTTCATATTTTGTATGTTTTTTGATTTTACCTACTCTATTTGATTTTTGGAAATTATCATCTCCTTTGTCTAGTACTCCCTGAATATTTATTGATCCATTAACTTTCTTATCACAATGAAAACAAATTTGACCACTCTTCTCAACATTTGTTTGATATTCCATGCCTAACAAAGCTGAAATTTATTTTGTATTGAGAAGGTTTTCTTTCTCATTATCATGGTCATTCATACATGTTTTCATACACATCTCATCATGTACAAATTATTCTTCAACTTGATTTAAATTTTCTTCCTCCTCATAATTCATGTTATCTTCATTCCCACTGAGATAATTATCAAGCATAAGGCCTTGTTTAATCTGATCATAAGCCTCCTCTTCTTTGTATTCATCATTCTTTTCTAATATAAAATGGGGCTTCAAAATAGGGTCATATAGTGAGATTCTTAACTCCAAAAACTTTCTTAATAATTCCTCGCTTGAAGGAATGATGTCAGCTGGAATATCTTTTAAAATTCTTACCATCCTTATGAAAAAATATGTTGTAGACTCCACCTGAAATATCTCCAAACTAAAAAATATATCCAAAGGAGACATGTAAGAGTCCTCTTCCATATTTTGATCCTGAATCTTGTCCTGTTCATAATGCATGTCATCTTCACTTGCATCATGAAAGATATAAAGAAACCATTTGTCAAACTCTCTCCATGATGAGATACTTTGTTCAGGTGTCATACTAAAAAGAAAACCTGCATGATTTGTCAATGATCTTAAAAATAGTTTAATAATCACATCTTCTGCATAGATATGAAAATCTTCAATAAATTTACAAAATGTCTGCAAATGCTCCATTGGTGATTTTGATCCATCTCCACAAAATTTTGGAACATATTTTTTTAGTTTAAGAGGAAAATCTTTTTGACCACCAGGGATGTTATCAAAACTCAATGGTCTATATACTACAATAATATAATTTGGTCTTGGATCACAAAATTTTGATACTTTACGTGAATATGTATTTTGGTACATATTGAATATCTAAATTTGTAGTAACTTATTTTTTTATACATTAGGTTCTTGTCAATAGAGTCACCACCTCTTTAAAGATGAAAACTTTACTTATCTCCTTCTAGGTCTTCTCCCTTAGTAGAATCACTAATTGAAATATTTTGTTAAATAGAGTCACCACCTTTTTTCTAGAAGGAAAAAGACTTACTGTCTTCTGAGTTCTTATCTCTAGTATATTCTTAATTATATCACCAAAGCTTCTAGGTAATCTTCAACATTGTCTTTCATAGACAAATCCCCAGTAGCATCACCAATTGTTTGGTGCCCAAAAATGATGGATTCACTTTTGGCCAACTGACAGGTATAATGGTGATGCACCACTTGATACCTCTACAATTTTGGCATAATCAATCCAAGTTTGGTAGGCCTAATTTCACTTTGATCTATCAAATTTTTTATGTTGCACAACTCCATACACAAACAAACAAAGTTCCTCTGAAGGTGGTGAATGATCCATGGAGGAAAACAAAAAATATCCTAATAATTTCTAATATGAAACTTAACTAAAATGATAATCACCAAGATCCTAATTGTAAGGCTTTGAAATAAATGCTTTAATAATCTACAAACTACAAAGCATGAACTAATATAATAATTTCCAAATAATGATTAGATCAGTGCCTTCTAAAAACTTGGGCTATAGAGTCAGATAACTTTCAATCTTACGTACAATTGGAGACAGTTTTAAAAACTTACTTTTAATAAAGAAAGAAAATCACTTCATAGGATTCCACTTGAATTATAATTCAAATCAATCTATACAACTAATCTTATCGAATTTAACTCAAATTAAGAGACTAATAAAAATAAGAGAAGATATGCAGATCTTTCAATTGATATTTAAACTATATATATTAATTTTGAATTATGATACTCAGGGAATTCAACATAGTGAAATACTCTAATACAATAGAATATCCTAAATACTAATTGAAAACATATAACTTATAACCACAAATAAAAAGAAGAGCACTTATCTTTATTGATATTGAAAAACTAGTACATTGAAGTTCATATTGCAATTGTGATCAAATTGTATTATACAATGTGTTTTTTCTCCTTTTTTTGTTTACATTTTACACCACATATATATGTGGATCAATGGTTTTCACACCCCTTTAGGGTGAAGAGACACCACCCTATGTTAAAATTTAAAAATTTCTTTTAAAAAAACTAATCAACAAACTAACTAATAACTACCTATCTTTTCGGATTTGGCTTTGGCCGAAAATCCAAAACAAATTGTACAAACATAAGATTTTTACTGGAGATAAGAAATGTGATCTTCCAAACTGGGTCTATTTTAGATTTTTAAGTTTTGATCATTTTCATTCTCTATTGACATCATCTTTTCAGAAGGTCGACATTCCAACATCTCTGAAACATTTGCTTACAAAATTTTGATTGTTCTTGTCACAGAGCTTCCTTCCTCAATCCCTCAAATTTTAATTAAAATTTAATATATATTTGTATCCCATTTAATGTACTCCATAATGTCATCAATTATTGGGCATGGAGTTTAGGATACCATTTTTAGAGTTTTATCACTATACAGGACTCTAAATTTTGCCAAAAATTTAGAGCTCCAAAAGGATGAAGATGACATTCACCACCAAGTGGGGGATGTTTGCATACTAGAGAATGCCTTTTGGCCTAATTAACATAGGGGCCACATTTAAGAAAGCCATGGATATTGCATTCAAAGGCCTGGTTAACAAATGCATAATCATCTACATGGATGATTTAACTGTCTTTTCCTGGAATAGGCATGATCATCCCGCCCACCTCGCTCAGATATATGAGAGATGTCACCGGTATGATATCTCCCTTAAGCCCAAGAAGTGTATATTCAGGGTTACTAAAGGGAAATTGCTCTGGCATATTGTATCTGAGAAATGGATATCCATCAAACTTGACATAGTAGAAGCATTGCTAAATCTGTAGATGCCCGACAGTAAGAAGGAAATGAGATCTTTCTTTGGGAAGATAACTTTTGTCTGGTGGTTCATCACTAGACTCACTGAGATTGTCAGGCCACTCAATGATATGATGAAGAAAGATACTAAAATTGAGTGGAGTTCTGAAGTAAAGTGGACATTTTCCCAGATCAAGTAGACTATAGTGGAGGCCCCAGTCTTGGCAAGTTCAGACTATTCCCTCCCATTCCACATTGATTCTTTCACTTCGCCACACTCTGCCGCCACAATTTTAACCCAAAAGGTTGAGGGAGAAGAATGACCTATTTCTTTCATGAGATCCCCCTTTAAGAACGCTGAAGTCTGGTACACACCATTGGAAAAGTAGGCCTTTTATTTAGTCTAGGTCGTGAAGAAATTCTGACACTACATTCTCTGAAGAAAAGTGCATGCCATTATCCCAGACTAGGCTGTCAATTATTTATTTCTATAGAGTGAACTAGGTGAACATTGGGGGAAATGGATGACCATCCTCTAGGAATATGATATTAAATGCAACTGATGAAAATAGTATGAGGCCAAGGACTATGTAAATCAATGGAAAAGGCCACTCCAAACATAGAATGCTAGACTTACACTATGGAGTTTATCACTCACAATCTATGGTATACCGATCTGGTGTACCTATTACTCAATAAAAAGTGCCTGGAGGGGCTCCCCCATAACAAACGTTGTGCCTTGTGACTAAAAAGTGCACACTTCATGATAAAAAATGGGACATTTTTCTATAGGAATTTTGAGGGGATTTACCTCCGGTGCATAAATAGAGACCAAGATGCCAAGATGATAGAAGAATTCCATGGGAAGTATGGAACCATGCATGGCTCAGCTAATGCGACTACCCATTAGATTCTCTAGGCTAGATATTATTGGCCCTTTATCTTCAAAGACATTCACGCTCATGTAAGGAAGTGCCATACTTGTCAAACTACCGCTTCTCATGAACGGAACCTGACAATGCCTTTACATCCGATCTTTGAGGTTTAACCCTTCACCCAATGGGTGTTCAACTTTATTGGGGAGATAAAACCCAACTCATGCACCAACCACTGGTATATTTCACCTGTTACCAATTATTGTACTTGATGGTCTGAGGCAATCCCATGCAAGAACAATATTGCAGATATAGTCATTAAGTTCTTGGAAGAGAACATCGTCACAAGATTTTAAATGCCTTTTGCTATCGTATGTGACAATGGTTTGACCTTTTCTTTAGCACAACTGTTAGAATGGACCTATTAGAGGAAGATCACCTTGAGGTTTTCAAGTAAATATTATCCCCAGGTTAACGACATCACTGAATCAACCAATAAAAACCTACTGGGAGTAGTCAAGAATTTTCTAGAAAAGAATCCCTAGGAATTGCACCAAAAACTCAAGTTCACCCTTTGGGTGAGTCACATTAGGATTAAGGCAGCCCTAGGAACTTCCACATTTCACCTAGTTTATGGCCAGAATCTTGTGCTCCCCATAAACTTACAAATCCCTGTCTTACAGTTCATGCAGGAATTTAACACTTGGGATAACATTGTTGAAGTTTGCCTCTTGAACCTAGTGAGAATGGAAGAACAAAGAGACATGACACTAGAGTATTTTTCGCATCACCAAGCATTTGTCAAATGCTGGTTCAATAGAAGATCCCAATACAAAGCCTTCAAATCTCAGACCTTGTCCTCTTGTGGGACAAAGCCTGGGAGAAGAAAGGAAATCATACCAAATTTCAAAGGCTCTAGCTTAGACCTTATTTAATCTTAGAGATTTGCGGGGCCAACACTTATCACCTCAGTGCCATGAATGGAGAAGTCATTCCATTTCCCGTCAATGAACAATTTATCAAACATTAATTTGAATAGAAACAGGAGGTAAGTTTCCCCAAAAGTTGTATCATATGTATATGTTCCTACCTATAAATATTTTTATGGCACTCCTTGGGAGTGTTTTTCCCTTGTAAATAGTTGGCAGCCCTCTGGGGTTGCTTTCTTTCCTTTGTTTTGTTTTATCTTTGGTTTCTTTTCACCTTGCATGTCTTTCCTTTTTGGGTTCCTAGCATGTTTCTCTCTTCTTGTAGACATGTATGCTTTGCATGACATCTAGTCCTTAGAATGGTGCCTTACACATTTTGGTTAGTCCAGAATCTATTGTTAGCATGGTGGGATTTGTCCATACTTTGGAGTTATTTTGTATGCATGGTAAAAGGTTATGAGAAATCTTCATCAGATTCACATCTCAAAAATCTTGACGTCGGTTAACAAGAAAATCATTAAGAGCAAGTAATCACATGATCCTTGAGAACAGAGCAGTTGCACTGGTTATTAGCCCTATTTAAAAATCAAAAGAATATCCTAGGTCCAGAATGTCTCTCCCATTCAGTAAATCAAAATGGATGGCAACGTGAAAGAAGTACCACCGTAAAAATTAGCTAAGCTTAAGGTTCATGGTGAAAGGAGTACCACCTTCCCCATCTTCCAAAAAAGTAAAAGAAACTGGAGAATAGAGAATTATGGGATCTAGAGGATTGTGCACGATATAGAGATTTTGGTTTAATTCTCTTTGTTTCTCCTAGAAATCATCAGCTTTATTTTATTCCAAAGATCACACTTCACAACTGACAAAAGATTGAAGGATTGAATCATGGCGAGTTGGATTTTCTCAGACACCCCACACTTTGCAAGTGAAATATTTCAGGTAATGATGAGTCCTAGTTTTGTTAACCAGAGATTCTATGATTCTCAAATTCACTAAGGCATTCTTCCTAGTGAGTCTCCATTTGTTATGCCCTACATACCCATCCCTACATTTTGTTAGGAAAATGTTGGGTCCCCCTTTTTCGCTTTTGGTTCTTCCTTTGTTTATTTTTGGCTTCTTTTGTTTTCTCTAGCCTTTACCTTCATGTGGCCATTGTTGTCACTTTCTTTTGGCTTTCCTCACTCTAAGACCCAGTCCCAGAGTGTTTTGTTCCTTTGTGATAGCCAAATTCTGGATCCCAAGATTCTTTTTCTCTTACTGCCTCTTTAGCTAGAGGGTGTGGTCACGCAGAATCCCCGGGCCCAGAGTCTGGAGGTTTTCCTTTTTCTCAAGGTTTGTGGAAGGGAATGGTGCGCTTTAACCTAAAGGGAATAAATTGGGTTTCACTTTTCATTGTTACACTTACCACGGAAAAATTACCCTCGAAGAAAATTAAGAGAGAATTGTGCATTTAATATCAAGCTAAGTGTGATTTTCTTCAAGTGTTTAATAGTGATTTGGAGTTTGGACGTGTGCATATTTGAGCTATCTGGTAGTGTTCTCGGTGCATTCATGGATTTCTAGAGCTATTCATTTGCAGAGCACCTCCCGTGCCTTTTCTTTTAACATCTCTGGTTTTAGGTAGGTCTGCTTCTGGCCCTTCTCTTTCCCTTTTGGTTTTGCATTTTGTTCCTTTGTTTTGGGCTTTTATTTTCTTTTTTTCTTGGTCTTTGTCATCGCCTCCCTTTGGTGGGATGGATCTGTTAGAATAGTCCCAAAGGATAAATGAGAGGGGGGGGGGGGGGGA
>MU227775.1:1815297-1847153 GCA_018584345.1 Thuja plicata
TGTTAGAATAGTCCCAAAGGATAAATGAGAGGGGGGGGGGGGGTGAATTAGTTATCAGCTAATTTAATTCTTTTCTTTTATTAACTCCAGAATACAATAAAGTAAATGCACATTCAGATAATACAATAGACAACACCACAATTTGGTTACGGGGAAACCAAATGGCAAAAACCCCAGTGGGAATTAACACCCACAATGAACTATACTTGTTTATCATAATCCCTGTTAGAAGATCTTGCAACCTGGTTAGGAGTTGTTCTTTACAATGAAATAAGTATAGTGACCTAGTTAAGGGTCTGACCCTGTTAGGAGTCTTTGACAAATAACCCTATTAAGGGTGAGGACTCATTGTCAAAAATCTCACTTCTTTAATGGTGAAGGCTACAACCTTCTGTAGAATAGATATGCACTATATCTAATGATGAAATATAGAGTAGACCTGTTGTCTTGATCAGTTCCAATGTATTGTAATCTTTTACATCTTCTTTATATAGATCCTTGATGAATGAAACACAACTGATATTCTGCTCTCTACTTTTACAGTCTCTTATCTTATCATTCACAGTTAGCGTTCCACAAATGAACTACTATAATTATCTTCCTCAAAGTATGAGATCATGGGACCTGTTAGGAAACTCTTCATAACATACTTGTCATCTTAACTAACCATGCAAGCATAATTACAACCGCACAATATAAACTGAATAGACATGACGCTTCACTAAATCGGCCTCACCAAATTAACTCTAACTTTAAAATCTTGTTGAAACATGTTTGGCACCTTTAGATAAATATCTTAAACTCACAACTAATCTTGAATATACACATGCATATCCTAAAGATAGGCGCAACTCAAGAACCAATGCAATACATCGGCTCTGTACATACAAACTCTAGAAACTGTAACTGCCACTAATAGAATTACACAACACAACTGAAACTTCATATCTTAGTCTACGTGTATGAACAAAACATAAACAACATGTATAAAACATGAATATAACCGCACAAGGCTTGATAACATCATTCTAAAAAGTACATACAAAATATTGCTGTATATTTTATGTTGTCATCAATGACAAACATACAAGCAACTAGCTGCTAGAAGTAAATCACCAACAATCTCCCCCTTTGACATTGATGGCAACATATGATATTAAAAACATCTTCAACACATGGTGTCTTCTTTCTTTTAACAATCTTCTCAATATCCTCATCAAAGATTCCTCTACACTACTGCAGCTCCTCTATCTATTTTTATACTCCCCCAGAGTATATGCTCCCCCTTACTATATACTCCCCCTTTGACATCTTTGGAAAAGGGTGCCATAAGAAATTAAGCACAGGTACTACTCCAGAAGTAGAGTAGTCAACCATTCATCAGTCACTATGGACTAATGTTCTTGCTACTTTATCTAATCAGACTTAGGAGAGGAAATTAATCCCAAATTCTCCCTAAGATACTCAAAAGTATCTTTTGATAAAGGCTTTGTAAAAATGTTTGCTAACTATTCTTTGGGGCTCACATAGTTCAATTTTACTTCATTGTCTGCAACTTTTTCTCTAAGAAAATGGTATTTGATCTCAATGTGCTTTGTCTTTGAGTGCATCATAGGGTTCTTGGACATGTTGATAGTACTGGTGTTATCATAGAGAATAATAATAGGATAATCAACCTGTATACAAAAATCTTTAACCATCTGCTTGATCCAAACCATTGTTGAACAATTCAATGCTACTGCAACATATTCAGCTTCTGCTATCAACTGAGAGATACAATTATGCTTCTTGATTACCCAAGAAACCAACCTATCTCCAAGAGATACTACTCCTCCAAAAGTTCTCTTTCTATCATCAAGACAACCTTCCCAATCTACATCTATATACACATTAAGTTATGCATTCTCTGATTAAGGATACAATAAACCATAGTCTATAGTTTCCTCTAGATATCAGAATATTCTCTTTATTTCCATTAGGAGATTCTATTTTGGTTCAGTTGCAAATCTTCCAACAATTCCAACTACATTAGATATGTATGGTCTAGACTGAGTGAGATATATAAGTTTTCCAATCATTGATTTGTACAATGTCTTATCAACTGCTGTGGAATCATCTTCTTTAGAAAGCTTGCTTCCTGTTATCATAGGAGTGCATACTGTTTATAGGACCAATCATGCTCATTTCAAATTCATTCTGCATTTATTTTGCAAATTCTGCACTAAGCTTGTCATTACCTCCAAAGATAATGTCATCAAAAAATATGGCAACAAGTAATAATCCATCAGGTGTCTCTCTTATGAATAGGTTACAGTCAGTTGCTCCTTTCTTAAATCCAATCTTGGTAATATAACCATCTAATCTCTCATACCAAGCTCTTGGGACCTATTTAATTCCATAGAGTGCTTTCTTCAATCTGCATACCATGTCTGGTTTATCTGATAGATTAAATCCTTCAGGCTGTTCTATGTAGACTTCTTCCTTCAAGTCACCATTCAGAAAGGCTGATTTGACATTCATTTGATATACTTTGAAGTCTTTGAATTTTGCATAGGCCAAGAATAACTTGATGGCTTCTAATCTTCTCACAGGGGCAAATGTGTCAGTGTAATCTATCCCTTCCCTCTGCACATATCCTTTACACACTAATCTTTCTTTGTTTCTGACCACTGTACCATCTTCATTCATCTTGATCCTAAATACCCACTTTGTTCCAATCACATTTTTGTCACTAGGTCTAGGAACCAATTCCCATGTATCATTTTTGATTATTTGATCTAATTCTTCTTCCATTACTTTCTTCCAATCAAAATCCTTCCAAGCATCTTCAACATTTAAAAGTTCAATCTATGAAAGTAAACATACCTCTTCATCCACTATCAAAATTTTTTCTTTGGATCTGGTTAAAACATTGCTGCTCTGATCTCCAGTGATATCATCTTTTGAATGATACCTAGATGTGAAATTTGAAAATCTTGGTGTGATATCCTCATCTGTAATCTATAATACTTCTTTGCTTGATTTAGGTTCATTACATGATACATCAATGCAATCAAACATTTCTTCAATAACAATGTCTTTACTGCTAGGCCTGGGTTCATCCTCAATCATAGGTGCATATTCATAGTACCTCTCTTAAACCATGAACTTCTCATCAATCTTTACATGAGTACTTTCAATTATCTTCTTTAATTTCAAATTAAAACATATGTATGCTTTGCTTTTAGTAGAGTAACCAAGGAAAATACCTTCATCGCTTCTATCATCAAACTTACCAACACCATCATCTCTCTTGATGTAGCACTTGCTACCAAAGATTTTGAAGTATTTTCCTGTAGGTACATTACCAAAACAAAGTTCATAAGGTGTCTTATATGTGCCTAGTCTTAGTTGTGTTATGTTGATAGTATAGACTGCTGTATTGACTACATCTCTCCAATAGGTGTGTGCAACTTTTCCTTCAATCATCATAGTGTGCGTTGTATCAAGTATGATCCCATTCCTTCTTTCTACTATCCCATTCTGCTATGGGGTTTTGGGTGCACTCAACTATCTTTTGATTCCATGTTCTTCACAGTAGTCATAAAACTAGTCAGACATGAATTCTCCTCCTCTATCTGATCTTAGACACTTTAGTTTTAATCCAAATTCATTCTCAACTTTAGCTTTGAATATTTTGAACTTTTCAAAGGCTTCAGACTTCTCCTTTAAGAATGCAACTGACATCATCCTTGAAAAATCATCAAAAAACAAAATGAAATACCTTTCTCCGTAGTATGATCTAGTTTGAGTAGGAACACATAAATATGTATGCACTAGGTCTAACTTGTTCTAAGCTGAGTTCTGATTCCTTCTGAAAGAGCTCCTTACATGCTTTCCCATAACACACTCCCTGCACATTGTGTCAACTGGTTTTTCAATACTTGGAAGGTCTCTAACTGCCTTGATATTTCTTATCTTTACTATATTGTCAAAATTGATATGATAGAGTCTCTTATGCCATAACCAACTGTCATCCACTTTTGCAACAAAACAACTTACATCTGAATTAAGCTAAAAAAAATTACCTTTTTTTTTTGAGCCTGATGCAATCATGTCTCCTTGTTTGTTTCTAATGATGCATTTGTTGTCTTTGAATTTTAAATGATAACCTTTGTCAAGTAGTTGTCCAACACTTAGTAAGTTGTGATGTAATCCATCAATATAGAGAACATCATCTGTCTTATTCTTTCCATCTAGGGTGATAGATCCTCTGCCTATGATAGGTTTGGGAGTGTTATCTCCAAATCTAACCATACCACCTTTGTACTTTTATATATGAAAAAATCTATCTTTATGACCTGTCATGTGGTGAGAGCATCCACTGTCAATGATCCAATCAGTTCTGATGTCTGCTTTGGAAATTAAGGCTAACTCCTGTGCTTCTTTTTCATCTTCAACGTCCATATCCTCAAGCAATTTTTCCATCTCTTTAAGGGCATCGAATCCAATTTCATCTTCTCCTGAATCTTCATCAGTTACACCTTCTTTAGCATGATAGCATTCCTTCCTGTATTTAGGTTTATAATCAGATCTGAATTTCTTTACTCTTGTAGGACACTTGGATGCAAAGTGGCGGATCTTGTTGCATGAAAAACATTTGAATGGAAGCTGTCCTTCATATTTTCCTTTGCCTTTCTTTTCTCTTTTAGCAATCATGACAATGATTTCTTCTAGTTCTTCATCAACTTCTTATTTCTCATTATTGCTAGAGATGTGTAAAGGTTTCTTACCATGGACTGAGGCTTTGAAGGCTGTTTCACTTTTAGGTTCAGTCTTCAATCTTGATATCTCAAATGCAGAGATTTTATTGATCAAAGTCTCTCTCTTGAAGTCTTGTTAAAATTGCATGGTTTCATCTAGAATATTGATCTTTCTCTCATAGTCTACTGTTAATGTAGTCATCAATTTATCCATTATGTCTTCTTCTGAAATTTCTCCACCATTGTTTCTTATTCCAGAACTGCTTCATTTATCCTCTAATTATAGGCTCTGATATTCTCTTTAGGTAACATCTCAAGGTTGTTGTATTTATTTTTCCATGACTTCCTGTGCACATTCTTTGCTTGGATATCCCCTTCAAACATGTCTTCTAAATACTTCCATATTGTGTATGCCTTGTCTACTTTCTTGATCTCAGAGAATTCACTATCATATAGTGCATGTATAAGGGCTTCTTTGGCAACTGCATTAGCTATGAATATATCCTTTTGTTTACTAGTAGTATTATCTCTTGAGAGGTCTTTTAGAGAGGGAATAACAAATTCTTATGTGGCTATCTCAAAGATGTCAAAACCAACACACTGTAAATGTGTTATCATTTTGTTCTTCTAATCTAGATAATTTTCTCCATCAAACTTAGGACTCTCTTTTCTTAAGTATACCATCTAATCTACCTTAAGCTGTTAGGCTTCTTCTTCAAGGCACTTGGCTCTGATACCAATTTTTAGAATAGTCCCAAAGGATAAATGAGGGGGATGAATTAGTTATCAGCTAATTTAATTCTTTTCTTTTATCAACTCTAGAATACAATAAAGTAAATGCACATTCATATAACACAATAGACAACACCACAATTTGGTTATGGGGAAACCAAATGGTAAAAACTCTGGTGGGAATTAACACCCACAATGAACTATACTTGTTTATAATAATCCCTGTTAGAAGATCTTGCAACCCGATTAGGAGTTGTTCTTTACAATGAAATAAGTATAGTGACCTGGTTAAGGGTCTGTCCCTATTAGGAGTCTTTTACAAATAACCCTGTTAAGGGTGAGGACTCACTATCCAAAAGCTCACTGCTTTAATGGTGAAGGCTACAACCTTTTGTAGAATAGATATGCACTATATCTGATGATGAACTATAGAGTAGAACTGCTGTCTTAATCAGTTCCAATGTATTGTAATCTTTCACTTCTTCTTCACATAGATCCTTGATGAATGAAACACAACTGATATTCTGCTCTGTACTTTTTTAGTTTCTTATCTTATCATTCACACTTAGCGTTCCACAAATGAACTACTATAAGTATCTTCCTCAAAGTATGAGATCATGGGATTTGTTAGGAAACTCTTCATAACATCCTTTTTGGCTTAATTAACCATGCAAGCATAATTACAACTATGCAATATAAACTGAATAGACGTGACACTTCACTAAGTCGGCCTCACCAAATTAACTCTAACTTTGCAATCTTGTTGAAACACATTTGGCACCTTTAGATAACTATATTCAACTCATAACTAATATTGAATATACATATGCATATCCTGAAGATAAGCGCAACTCAAGAACCAATGCAATACGTTGGCTCTATACAGACAAACTCCAGAAACTGTAACTGCCACTAACAAAATTACACAACACAACTGAAACTTCATATCTGAGTATGTGTGTATGAACAAAACATAAACAATATTTCTACAACATGAATATAACCACACAAGGCTTGATAACATCATTCTGAAAAGAACATATAGAACACTTCTATATATTATATGTTGTCATCAATGACAAACATACAATCAACTAGCTGCCAGAAGTAAATCTCCAATAGGCTCTGTAGGAAGGTTGTCCTCCTTATGTGTAGTTGTAGAGTAGTATAAAGGTCTGTAAATATTTGGAAATTTTGTAAGTAGCGGTCTGTAGGTTAGCTGAAGTGTGTTTGCATTTGTTCGGGCCTGTGTAAATGGCGTCCTTCGGCCTCTTGTAAATAGTGGGTCGTTTGGTGTAGTCTCTATATAGTCATCTATAAATTTGTGTCTGGTCTATACATTCCTAAAAGTCCTACCTATCCTACAATGAGCTCACCACACCCTCTGCATTGTTTAACTAAATTTGAGCTCGTGTTCCTAGTGTTCACTGGACTTGACCTCATCACCTCGCCTATTCGAGTTGTGGCATTTTCTCTCTCTTCCGTCACTTCAGCCTTAATGGAAGGATTAATTCCCCATGTGTGAGAATTAAAAACCATCCCAAGTGGCATTAATTCCATTCATGTTGAGACAACTATCACCATAAATTCCATTACTCCATTTATTGCATAACCATGTGGCAACCCACGTCAGCCTAGTACAACGAATTGCCAGGTCATTTCAATAACTGTCAGTTTTTCTAGACTCTAGCTTCCACATAATCCCATAGCCTTCACCTCCTTTGTCACATGAACCAGAATCCCTGGGACCCCCCAGGTGTTGATCAAATTAAAAGTAAGTTATTTCATTTATTGCATTTCTGAGATTTGATATCAACTAACGTCTTCTTGAGGACAGGTACAAAATGGTGATGAAATCTCTTGAACCTGGGAGTGTGTTATATTTGATTATTTATATTAACAATTGTTTGGTCTTGCATGCTACCAACAACCCATCAAGCAACATGTCTGAGGTATTTTCCCCTCCTGGAAGTTTGGAATTCCTGTCTACCTCAACAAGGGTGGCCACCAAGACAAGGGCCATGAAAGCATTAGAGAAACTCCCGCTCACTACAAAGTATCTAAGGGAGGGTGTTATCATGGGATCCAAGGTGGATTCTAAACTACAACTAATCACTAACACCAAGGTCAGACTGTGGGCCAAATTTCAAGGCCTAGTTATAGGACAATGTTCACTCAGCATTCGGCTGGAGATAGTATGGCCAAGAATGTGGCTGCCTCTGGTATAATCAAGATCGCCTATTTCCCTTTCTCCATGAAATCCTTGGAGCTGATCCTCACCCTAGCCGAACACTAAAAGAAACCATCTGGGCTATTACACTTGCTACTTCCCTTCCAACAGGCTATCCAACGCCCCTAGTGTCCCTCGACGCTGCCACATTTTCTTTGGGACTGTGAATCCTTCAGTTTGCTAGCTCTATTGTAATCTCCTAGGCCACATCACTACAAGAGTTCAACAAGGTCTAATCGGCTACCCAAAAGCACCTTAACACCCACTGGCTGAAGACACCAAAGAAAGATTATAAGAAGATGAAGCTAGAGATCCCCCGCACAGACTTCAAGGAAAGCATACAAGAAGGGGTCATATTCCTATGTTGGGTCTTTGGGAACCACATGCCCATGATTTTTTAGCCTAGATGTACTATTTTCTGTACAACATCACCACCAATGGGTAGAATTTTGATTGGGAAACTATTGTTTCCAATCATGTGGACTTCCAACTAAACAAGGTCCGACAAACATCAAAGTTCCACATGACTTCATATGTTCTGTGGGTACTGGCACAAAAAAGACCTAGAATCCAGGGTTTACTTATAGTGGGCATCCTGGGATAGGGCCTAGCCAGAATGCCCCTTGGGATCAGTTTCCCCACATTCAATGGGAATCCACCTTCCCACATTTTTGCTGGGTAAATGATACCTTCATTTACTACAACATTTTGATACCCACTCGGGATGCCAGTTACCAGCTATCAAAGGAGGTAATGGCCTTGGTGAGTTCATACAGCTATTATTTCATTCAATTTCAATAACATTCATATATCTGGGTGACCAGGTTTTCCAACAAACCCTACCTATTGCCCAAACACTGTGCGGATAGGATTATTTTGGAGTATTGCAGGCAAATTCTGGAAGTCTATACAAATTGTGGGGTTAAGAAGGTTACCACCATCCCCTTCCCAATCACTTGTGGGAATTATACTTGCAGCCTTGCAGCAGCTAAAGAGGTCAATAATGAATTAAATATTTTAGGGATAACAAAGTTCTACTTGGCGTGGGTCAATTTTGATCTGCTAGGCAAAATAAATGCAGCCTTAACCTAGGTATTAGTGCCTCATGAGCCTCACATTGAGGATTTTTTGGTAGATTGCCAAGACAACTTCGAGGTCCATAGTCAACATTATGAAAGGATGACCAAAGGAATGATGAAGCGCATGGGTCTCCAAACCTTCCCAAAGGACTTCTCAGATACCAGGCCCGTGGAGGAACCAGAATATAAATCAAAGGAGATTGACAAGATGAATCTCCCTTCGGTGGATTGGGATACCTTAGAAGTTTAGACAATTAAGGACATCACCAAGGGTGTGATAGGGTGGAGTTATGAATATTTTTCATGGGTTTGCAAAAAGAGCACCTGTTGAGATGGTCCAGTTTTACGGGGATCTGCTTCAGGCTCTAGAATGATAGGACAGAGCATAGATAAGGAGAAATAAAAAGAGAGCACCCTGGCCCTGATCTCGTCCTTAGTTCCAACCCCTATTATAGAACAACTTCATGCCCAGCTTGAGTCATCTTGATAGCTAGGTGAAACAATCAGAGCCAAAACTTCCCTCGGTCTCAAGGTTGCTCCAGTGGGATCTGCCCTTCCTACAAAATCCCCTTCACTTGCAAAATTCATGAGCCAGGTAGTGGAGACAAAGGATGAGGGTATGGATATTCTGGATGTCAGGACCGTGCTACAAAAAAGGAAAAGGAAGAAAAGAGAAGATAATCCTCTACTGAGAAAAGATGCAAGCCCTGAGACATTGGGAAATGTTCTTATGGAGCTTATCTCTTCCTCCCCTGAAATGAAGGATCATCGGGAGGCTTCCCCTCCCCATGATAGTTTTGATGACATATTCTAGACTAATGACATGGTAAACTTGCAGGAAGATGTGGAGAGGGTGGTGTAGGATATTTCCGCACAAGAGGTGGAAAATGTCCTCGAGGAGGGGGAAAGACAAGAAAAATAAGTTTCCCCAGAAGAAGAGACTCGGGAGCAAGAATAGGAAAGAACACTAGGTGTAGAAGAAACACCAGTCCTAGAGACCAAGATAGAAGATAGGTAGACACAAGATGAGCAACCAAATATGGTTGGGGAAACTATACCTTTGGGAATAACCATACCCCCAGTCATCACACTCCAAATGCATTGAGAAACCCTAGGTGATTAGCTACCCTAGAATATGACATTTGGAAAGGTGGTCTTTGCAGTGCAACATTCAGACCCAGGTCTGACACCTTTGCCCCCTCCAGAAAATAGGCTCTCAGAGGAGAATTTCTTGGCAAAGAACATTGAAGAAAGTCAGAAGTAACAAGATGTGGGGGAGAACCTTGGAAATATGGATGCAAATACCATAGATGTGGGAGAGGTGTGAAACCCTAGGGATAAAGAAAAGGAATCCACAAGTGACTACAGATGTCGGCGAAGTGTAGCCCAACCCTGAAGAGGACCCAAGTGTCTAGAACGTAGCAGTAAGACCAACCCCACCACCACAATGGCTAGTGGAATCAAAGAAGAGAAATGTCTTGGTGGCTACAAGAGTCCCTCTCTCTAGATGAGATGATGGCCCAGAACCACGAGGCCCAAAAGCCTAAGAAGGCCCAGACCCTCCATACCATTTGGACTGGTTCAAGAGGAAACACCATCGTAGTAGTAGAAATGCCTCCCCTAGATGCAAAAGAGGCAACAGTAGGAGCCATTAAATACACCATCACAAAGGTACCTCTGGGGAGGAGTGATAAACAAGGAGAATTGGACCTGTTGAGAGAAGCAATCCGGGAAATTAAGGCTTGATATGATAAGAAAGCCCATAAATAAATGACAATATCCTTGAGATACAAATGAAAATCTCCTTGAGATCCTTACAGAATTGATGCAGCCATTAGCTGTGATTCCTCCGGAGGCTTCTACATTTGGAACACTGCTTCCGTAGGGTGATATTGAAGCACTAAGAATGATGAAGAAGAAAGCACAAGAAGTAGATGATTGTGTGGATGAGTAGGTGGGATCCGTAAGGTATTTCTTGATAGCCACACTCCCAGACCTCCACCAGGCCAGTAACATCTTGGGCCAAGTAAACATCGTCATTTCCCAATGGGAGGGGGAGATAGAAAAATACAAAAAGTGGAAGAGTGAAATAGAAGAAATAATGAATTATGGGTAAGAGGCCATCATGGAGATGGGAATTTTGGGGGGTGAAGATTTCGGGTACCTCTAGGCCCAACACTCTAGACTTGGTCTTAAAGTTGAGACAAGAAAGCTACTGGTAATGGCCCTGAAGGGTAAAGTCCCAGAAATTCAAAATTCTTTAAATTCATATGCAGCATTTGTTACAAGGGTTTCAACAGTCGATCCCTTTAGAACCCAAACATGCACTCCAGTGGATTTTGTTTTAAGTAAATTTGATGAAATAATGGAGTCACAGTTTTGGATCCCCAGAGATTTTGATGGAGCAAAGATGTCGCATCTCATCTAAATGGTACTCCAGGCCCATGATATAACAAAGATGGCTTTAGAATTCAAAGAGGGGCCCCAGGATGTGGCTGATTAGTTGGAGGCAGCCAAGGATCACTGAGATTGTATAAAAGAAATAGATGAGGAGGAAATTCTCTAGATTTTGGAGATATGCCAAAAATGTAAAGAGCAGTAAAGTCTTCTAGTCTCTCGATATTTCTACCAGTAGGGAAAAGTTTTGAAGATCTATTATTCTTTGAGCGTAAGCTCCCAGACTCCAAAATTATGGGTCTCAATTTTTTATTCTTTTATAACAATCTACGTCAAGGTTCCCCAAAGCTGACCGATTGCTATCAACAATTAATAATGGTCAGAGTACAGGTGATTAGACAGATGGGGATGGTTCTAAAAAACATCTTCTTATTCCCCCAAGGCATCACTCTTGCATTTACTACCTGACACGTCTCGAAGATAGGGAGACACAATCAATATTAATGAGGTGTATGACCTAAGTTACCAGCATAAGAAAGTTTCTTCTATAAGTACCATGACCCTCTTCTCTAGGCTGATCCTTCTAGATTTCTTCCCTTTCTTCTTCCATCTTTTTAGAGCTTTGTACATCCCAAGATGATTGTAAGTGGTGTAGGTAGTACCAACCATGGATATTGTATTTTATTAGCAAGTGTACATGTAGATTAGATCAAGTTTGTCTATAAATAATAAGACCGATGCCTTAACAAGGGTCAAAAAAATTGAAGATTTTTCAATCCAGTAGTAATAGCAATAGCAGTTCTTGATTTATTTACAGTTAGAATTTTGTTTTCAATCAGTTCTATGTAGCTTAATGCTCCCTTGGAGCCATGAATGTACTCGCCAGTGATGTTGGAATCATTTCAAGTTAATGATTGAAAGAAGAAATTGTAGCCATGTGTTATATGTTGGTATGATCTCCAAAGTTAGTGAATATCTTGTGTTTTATGTATTCTTATGTCCTTTTCTTGAGTGTTTTGCATTTATTTAAATAATATCATCTCCCTTTGCTACTGAATATATATGAATCACTAATTCCTTGTGTATTCAGTATTTAGATTTACTTTCTTGTATTGGAGCATTGTTGATGTTTGAATATATATTGCATGACTATAAGTAGAAATATACTCTAACTCTGGTATATGTTTTGTGAATTTTTTGGTTAATCTAAAAGTTCTTGTAGGAAACCTCACCCCTTTTGAAACTCCTGGAATTGATGAGTAAAAACTAGCTATCCCCTCAAACAATAGTCAACTGCCCAACTTAGCTCCCCCCGCACCATCGAGACCCGACTAGCAGGTGCTTTGAGTCTAGGAGAATTCACTCTCTGGTAAACCTCTACAGGTGGAGTTTTCTGGTACTCTAGTACCCGGTGAGAATTCATTCTCTAGTAAACCTCTACAGGTGGAGTTGGCTGGTACTCCAGTACCCGGTGATAACTTATCTTTTTTGGTGGTGCCGGTCACAAAGTCCCATCAACAGGATGTCTAGAAGTATGTAGAGACTTGTATAGTCTGTCAAATGGCTAAGGGGACTTCATCCAATGTAGGATTGTATCAACCCCTTCCAATCCCAAATAGTCCTTGGGAGTGCCTCAGTATGGATTTAGTGGTTAGACTTCCTAAGACCAATCTGGGAACAAATAATATTTTTGTGATTATGGACAGATTCAACAAGATGGCTCACTTGGTGCCATGCAAAAATCCTCATGATGCATGCTATATGGCACATATCTTCTTTAGAGAAGCATTAAGGATACATGGATTACCCTTAAGTACTGTATCAGATAGGGACTCTAAGTTTATGAGTCATTTTTGGAAAAATTTATGTCAGAAGCTTGGTACAAATTTTTCCTTTAGCTCGACATATCATCTGCAGACCAATGGTCAGAATGAGGTGGTGAAAAAAAGATTAGGAAATATTTTTCAATGCCTCACAAAGGAATATGGACAATCATGGGATCAATTACTTGCTTAGGCAGAATTTTCCTATAATGATACAATCAATAGATCCACTTGAAAGAGCCCTTTTGAAGTGGTGTATGGGATTCATCGCTGGGGTATATGTGAACTTAGGGATCCTGGAAGAAATGTAGAGAAGAGTGGTTATGGTGAATATTTTTCTCAATCCATGAAAGAAGTTCATGATACTATGAAGAAGACATTAGTGGAGAGTACAACTCACACCAAGAAAAAGGTATATGAAAAGAAAAGAGATGTTCAGTTCCAAGTTGGAGATTTGGTCACGGTGCACCTAAGGAAAGAAAGAATGCAAATAGGTATCCTAAGTAAGCTTAAGATGAGGAAGATAGGTCCTTGTAAAATTCTGGAAAAGTATGGGTCTAATTATTACAAATTTGACCTTCCTACTAATATAGGGTTATCTCTAGGTTTTAATGTGGCAGATCTTGTGTCCTATAAGAGACCAATTCCAGAAGGAGGTCCTAATCTATCAGCAGCTACAAAGGATCTCAAAGAACTAAAAATTCTAGTTACTCCAAAGCTAAAGGTAGAGAAGATTATGAATTCAAGAGTTTCTAAGCATACTACAAATAACACCTACAAGGAACATATTGTCAAATGGAAAGGACAGGCTGATTTCGAAGCTACATGGATGCAGGAGACTGGGTTCAAGAAGTTAGGAATCGACCCTGACTTGATCCAATCACCTGGAAGTTAATTTCTCTTATTTGGGGGAGTATGGTGCAGGAGCACCTAGAGAAGTTAGGGTTAAAGGCCCTTAGGAACATTTTGGATTTGTTTAAGTTGGTTTGTAAGGTATTTGATCAATCACTCTTGTAATGACCGAGTGAAAAATGGGTCAAATTGGTGAATAGAAACCCTAGTTTATTAGATGCATGTTTTTAGGTTAATTTTGTGTTGTAGAGATAGTTTCTAAGCCTCTAGAAATCCAACCAAGGCATTAGGAACCTTAGAAAGTAAAAATGCTCGGTACTAATGCTCGACATGTACTGATGCTTGGTACTAATGCTTGACATGTACTGATGTTTCTTGGCATGTGCTAATGATTGGTACTGGTGATTGACATGTAATGATGTTTCTCAACATGTACTGATGCTTGACATGTAATGACATTTCTCGATATGTATTGAAGCTCGGCATGTGCTACTGTTGCTTGGTACATTTAGTTACAATAGCCTGAGAAAAGAAACTTTTGTCTTTAGTGGAAAATATGGCTAGTTGTAACGGTTCCTAAAAAGATGATTTCAACTTGAGTGGGAAGTTAAGTCTATTCTAATGATGGGAAGATTATTTAAGATCTCCTAAGCCTTCATTTCGAGAGAGCAGTTGAAAGAGTTGGATAATTTTGTATGGTTTTTCTTATTTTCTAGTTAATGAAAAGTTGTAGGTTGTGTGTTTAGTGATTTTCAAGTATTGTTGTTTACTCTATGTGCAAGTAGGTTAACCTTTTGTTTTAGTTTTGAAATTTTTAAGTTCCTGACCCATTCTAGGTTGTAAATACTAAATGGACCCTTGAGGTTCTTGAATCCATGGTGAGAACCATGTGCCTGGATGAAATTAGAGGGGAGACCTTGTACATAGTTTTTTTTTTGGTAGGAGAAGTGTTAGTCATTATTTTTGAGCTCTTACCCTAGGTGAGCTTAGTAATAGTTCGACTAGGAAAGAAAGTGAGAAAGATGTTGTGAGTGCATTGGTTAAGCGAGTTGGTTTAGCCAGAGTGAATCTAACCTTGTAGGTTCAGCGAGTATGGAAGAATAACTTGTTGATGGGAACTAGGTCTTGAGAAAGATGTAAAGTTCTTAGTGACTTACCTTAGAATAGGGTTGAGAGTACCCTAGGAGGTCTAGGAGAGATACCTTAGAGAAGAGTTAGGGTGACTCTTAGAAGAAGGATCCTATAACCTTATCAGATCAATCAATGATCCTACTAGATCAATAATATGATAAGTTTGATTATTGGAGATATTAGAGCCATCACAAGTGATGAATTCTATGTTTTCCTTCAAGGTTAGGTACACTTTTTGATGGGATATTTGGCTAACACTTCACACATTACCTATTAGGATCCTGAGGTCGATAGTGAGCTTGGAAAGTCTTGATGATTGGTATATAAGCTCAAGTTTTTGAGTACATTGATATATTCCATGGTTGGTTATGATTTCTATATGATATATGCAATTGATGGATCAAAGATCAGATGATTGAAAGTCAGATAAGTTTTTTTTTTTGGTGCTTCAGTGGAACTATATTAGTATTTTTGATGCTATTTTTCACTTCACCTTTTGTGGATGAATCTTTTTGTATGGTAGTGAGCCTATGAAGGTTGTATAACCATTTTTGTCATTGAGCAGTGAGCTGTAGGCTCTAAGACTGAATTCATGTGCATTCCCCTATTGTACTTTCATCCCTAATAGGGTAACTTATTTATGTAGAATTAATACTTGTGGGTTATTTCCTCACCGTGGTTTTTCCCTTAACCAGGTTTCCATGCAAAAATTATGGTGTTATGATGTTGTGGATGCTTTTATTACTTTTTCATTTCTTATTGTTTATTGCTTTCAGTTTATGGTTATGCAATGAAGTTAAAAAGTTATTAAAAGCTGTAATACTGATTCACCCCCATCTCAGTATTACTCAATCCTAGCAACATCTTCTCTAGGAAGTTATTTATATTTAACTAGGTACTCCTTGTATGTGCTCTTTCTAGTTTTCATCAACTCTTCTTTGTCTAGAATGCACTCAAGCCTCAAAGGTTGGCTAGGTGGAAATTTTTTGATCAAATTATCAGCCTCATCTGCTATTGTACCTACATTAGAACCTTCAACCACAAATCCTTTATATGGAAATATATCACATACATTAAAGATATGAGATATGGCTACCACATGGGGTAATTCAATTTCATAGATGTTTTCCCCAAACTTGTGAACTATCTTGCAGGGCCCTATGTTTTTCATCATCAATTTGGTGTGTTTTCCTTTTCCTAGACTCTCTTTCTTTAGGTGAGAGAATAAAAAATACCCACTTTAAACTGTACATCTCTCTTCTTTTAACATTCCCTTTCCTTATACTTTTATATAATTTTTTGAAGAGTCTCTCTTAACTATCAATTTGGTATGTTTTCCTTTTTGTAGGCTCTCTTTCTTTAGGTGAGCGGATACCAAATCACCCACTTTAAAATTTACCTCTCTCTTCTTTTCATCTTCCCTTATACTTTTCTATAATTTTTTGAAGAGTCTCTCTTACCTACTAGTGGATATCCCTCATGTCTATATCAAAGTATTCCCCTTAAGCACTTATTATGTCAACACCTTGTAGGTCTCTTAATTCATAGATTAGGGTGCATCCCATATACCACCTCAAAAGGACTCCTACCAATGCTCCTATTTTTAGATTCATTATAGGCATATTCTACCCAAGGAAAAATCATATCCCAAGCATTCTCATGCTCCTTTTTGAAACACCTTAGAAGGTTCCCTAGTGACCTATTAATTGACTTAGTTTGACCATCAATTTGTGGATGGTATGTAGTTTTAATAGACAAGTTTGTTCCCAACATTTTCCATAAGCTCCTCCAGATGTGACCTACAAAATTTAAGTTCCTATCTGAGACAATGGTTAAAGGAAATCCATGTATCCTCAAAATATATCTAAAGAACTTATCTGCAATATGTGAGACATTATTAGTGCACTTACAAGGAAGAAAGTGTTCCATACTATTGGATCTATCCACAACAAAAAAACATTATCATTACCTCTTTGTGTTCTTGGAAATAATAACACAAATTCCATTCTCACACTCTCCCATGGCCTACTTGAAATTGGAAGGGGTTAAAAATCCCTACATTATATGATGTCCCTTTATCCCTCTGACATATTATACATCCTTCTACAAAATTTCTGACACCCGCCTACATTTTGGGCCAGTAGTAGAATATTTTAATCGGATCTAAGGTATTATCAAGACCAAACTGTCCCCCTAGACTTCCACTATGTTTATTTCTTTTTATTTTCTCCCTCATTGAACATTTAGGAACACACAACTGACCCCCCTTAAAATTAATCCATTCTGCAACAAAAATTCAAAGTATTCACTGTGACAAGTATCTAAAAATTGACTACAAACCTCATAAATCTCTTTGAATTATGTATCATCCTTATACATATCCTTAAGGTCATCAATCCCCATGCTATGAAGTTTCACTTCCTGCATTACAAGTGTCCTCCTTCTAAGAGCATCTGTCACTTTTTGGCTTTTCCTTTCTTATGTTTTATGGTGAAGGTGTAGGCCTGTAGATACTCTATCCATTTCATGTGCATGTGATTAAATTTGTCCCACCTATTCAAAAAACTGAAAGCATGGTTATCAGTATAAGAAAAAATTTATCTAGGTAGTAGATAGTGCCTCCATTTTTTAATTCTTGGACTATAGCATATAACTCTAAGTCATATGAGGATTAATTCCTCTTTTCTTCATTAATATTGTCACTGAAAATTTCCATAGGCCTACCTTCTTGACTTAAAACTATTCCTATAGCGTGATTACTAGTATCACATTCAATAGTAAAATTATTGTTAAAATTAGGAAGAACAAGTATGGTTTTTTGTGCTACCCTTTTCTTTAGGTAATCAAACCCTTTATCTTCTTCACTAGTCCAAAAAAATGTACATTTGTTATCTCCTTTGATGATGTCTATCATGGGTGCACATATATGACTAAAATTATTTATTAATTTTCTATAAAATATGGCAAGTCTTTGGAAGCTTATAACATCTCCAATTGACCTTGGAGTTGTCCAATTAAGTATGGAATCCACCTTGGAAGGTTATATCTTCAAAATCCCTTTTGAGATAACAAAGTGAAGGTACACTAGTTCTACCTTGATGAAATTACATTTCTCCAAGTTGATCATCAACCTCTCCTCATTTAGCCTTCTTAGGACCATGCCAAGGTGCCTCAAATGCTCCTTCTTTGAATTTATAAAAACAAGCATATCATCCAAGTAGACTACAACATAATTTCCTATAAAATATTTCAATTGTTGGAATTGGCTTCAGTTGGGTTTGTTGGAATTCATTGATGTCAACATATGGTCAGTTGAAGTCTCATTCAGACTAGTTGTCTCAGGCATAGGAAAGAATGACATTCATGTACAAACACTATGCAAAATATTAGAGGATGCAAGAACTTATATGTATTAAGGGATAAGATATGATCTTATATCTAATTTTACTTGAGTTTATATTTTAGTTTCTTTTAGTTACAACAGTTTTAGTGAAGACTTTTTACAGAATAGTGATAGAGAATTGTGACAGTATTAGTCTTTGAGTTTGTAGATAATTTGGGTCTAATCACATTTCATGTTATGTGAGCTTGAGGAATGTCAGGAGACATGTTGAGGAATTTTTTTTATGATTCTTAGGTTGCAAGACTCTTGGTGACATCCGTTGTGGTGTGTATTCTAGAGAAGACCTATTTGGGTTTGAATTCAAAGATGTAGTGTGTATTATGGATGGAGAGCGTGAATTGCAGATCTTGGATTATATTTGATGATTTGTAATTAATATTTACTTGTTCAAGGTACCATGTGTATCTTAGCAAGGAGTTATGTAATTATTTGTGCATTGGGGAAGTCTTAATTGGCTGACCTAATTACTTATTGTAAAATTGTATAAAGGAGAGTTGTTTTCTTGATTAAGAGTGTGGAAAGTGAAGTGTGGAAGCTACGAGATTGTATTTCAGAAGTCTATTGGATGTAGAGTAGAGATAGTGATTGATGAAATTTATTGGAACTATTTAAGAAAATTTGTTTCTATTAGTCAGTTCATTGGATATTACATCTTTGTATATCTGTAGCTTGGATAGTGAGTCTTGAAGGTGGATTTAACCTTCTTTAGGTAGTGAGCCTAGTTAGTGAGCTTGTTGTTTCTCATGATTCCTAACAGGGTTTGTCCTTTGATAGGGATAGTGTACTGTATGTAATAATCAACTCCTAACATGGCTAAATCTCCTAACATGGATACTATACTTTCAGTAAATTATTTGTGGGTGCTAATTCCCACTGGGTTTTTTCTCTTAATAGGGTTTCCTCGACAACAATTGGTTGTGTTATGGTTTTGATATTATTATTTTCAATATTGCATTTATCATTTGGTTTTTAAAGTTAAATTTTATGACATACAACTGACCCCCCCCTCATTTGTGTTGGTGATATACTATTGCTAACAATTGGTATCATAGCTTCTGGTCCTTTCAGAGAAAGATTAACCACTTGAGGTGATCCTAAAGATCATGTTTTATAGGAAAGAAAGTCTGAAGTTTGATCCTAAAAACATTGACAGTTGGAAGTATAAGATGATAAATCATCTACTATGTTTTGGAATTGACTACTAGATGATTATAAAGAAACATGAGCTAGTCAAGGATAAAGATGAATTGGGTAAAGCTACTAATGATGAAAAGAAGTTGTTTTCTTGTAACCTAGTTACAAGAGAAGCACTAATTAATGCACTTTCTGAAGGTTAAATCATAGAGGTTAAAGATTTGGATTCTTCACATAAAATTTGGTCAAGATTAGAAGCACTATATGAAGGATATAAGTTTACTAAGCATACAAAGTTACAAAACTCAAAGACAAAGATGGAAATCCTAAAAATGAGAGATGATGAGAATGTTAGAGCATATGTACAGAGGGTTAATAAGCTTTTTATAGGTATTAGATGTTGGGATAATGGAAAGGATGTAACTAAGAGGGGAGGGGTGAATAAGTACCCTTAATTTTTTTTGATCAAATCTTGTTAACACTATTCTTCATTAACTGATTGAGTAGATTTGCATATACCAAACATGTAGTATCAATGCTGAAATGTAAATGCATGTAAAGTAAACAATAAACATACATAAGATTAATTACTCATCACACTATTATTTTGGTATCATAGAAAAACCTTGTTAGAAGGTAAAAACTACGGTGGGGATGAGACCCACAAAACTTCACTACTGCAGAAATAAAGTTAGCATGTTAAATATTTACAAAAAGTGATCACTTATGATGATCTTACACTATTAGGAGTAACGATAAGATCGATTTGATCTACCGCCTGTGATTATTTTGTAACACAGTCTATGTGTGCACTCGGTTAAAATATTTACAATAAGACGATTAAGTCTACTTTGTTAAGAGATTTAGGGGTCTATTACAATTGTTAGAGAGTAACAAAAATTTGATCTGCTTCTTTGATTAATGTTGTATTTGTATCTACTACAAAAAAAATATCATCTTTGTATTGTTGTACTAGCTGTATAGGAACATGGAATCTGTTTTCCATCCTAGCTTTAAACTTAGAGAAATACTCATTCATTACAGGTTGAAATTTCTTTCCTAAACTTGTAATCATTTAATCAATTTGTATTGTAACTGGTCTGTCTATCTTCCACTTAACTTTAAAGATTGATAGAATAATATGCAAAGTAGTAATGAACCAAAATTGCATGTATTTGTCTTTTCTGATCTTATGGTTCTCATGTTTTCTTCTAGTTGCCTCTACAAGAACTCAGGAAGATCAAGTTGTAGACCTTTCTTGATAATCTTGTAGGCTATGTCAATAGCTCCACATGGTACACTATTTGGTCTAGTAGACTTGAATAAATTATACCCAATGACATAAGCACCAAATTTTAGTTCAGGATCATTGATATAGTTAATCTTCAAACCTCTACCGTCCCACTCGACTAATGTTAGCTTTTCCAGCTTGGTTCTCGATAGGTGTCTTAGGGCTTTGGTTTTGTTAGATATGGGATATCCTGTAACTACATGAATGACACCCCTGGTTGTCTTCTTAGGTTCATCCAACCAAAGTTTTCCATCATGTACTCTGCTTAGTACAATGCAGATCCATTCATTGCAAAAGACCTTCAAAAAATATAGGGCATGAGTTAATCCTTTAACCTCTAAGTGTTTATGGTCTTCTTTTTGTAATGACCTAAAAGTGGTCACCTAAACCCTAGAACCCTAATCTTAGTCTCATATCAAGAAACCCCAATCTTGAAAATTCTAAGTCCTAAACCAAACATGCACTTCATCAATTTCAAGCTAATCTGACTTGAATCCTAGGTCCTAATTAATCATCATACTTGATTAATTAATTCCTAAAAATACAATATATTGGCAAATAAACCTTAAGTTAATTATTTAATTGATATTCTATTATATTAATTAAATAAAATTACTAAATTGTCAATAAAATTCAAAAAGGAATTATATTATTTAATAAAAACAAAATGTGCATTTAAAATCAATTAAATCTTTAAAAATGCATATGATGTCATCAACTGATTTTTGAATTGGAAATAAATCTTTTTTTATTCAGTTAATTTATTATTATATTTTTAAGCAAAAGTGGATATACCACTAAATATATTTATATAATAAGGACTGGTTCAAGAGCTCTGCCGGGAAAGAACCAGTAAGAAAACCCAGCTTCATAGCTCGATACAAAAGATATAATGTTACTAGTAATTCCTACCTATTATAATGATGACATAAGTCATTTGAAAAAGTGTTCAATAACAACTAACCATGCTAAATAGCTTACAACATTACAATATTAAATAGTGGTTAACCAAAACTTTACCCTCGATCACCTCAAAATTTATCATTCAAAAAAAGTGCACTAACCGTGCTCAACAACTTAATACATTACAATAGTAATTTATGGTTAACCAAAACTCCACCCTCGCTCACCTCAAAATTTTCATGAAAAGAATCCCATCAAAAATTGAATTTGCAAAATTTTGTAGTCAGCCATAGAAATGCATTGTACCATTTGAAGCCTTAATTTACAGAACATCCATTTGAGGTTTCCATCAAAACTGTGCTCTCTAGATGCCTCAAAATTGAAATACAAAACAACTTCAACCATCAAAAAGAACAAAATTGTAGATCGACCTAGATTATTTCTTTATTCTTCCATGGCATCAAAATCAAAGGATACTAGATCTGGCTGTGTTCGCGGGGACCATCCATAATTTTCTGCATTCCAACTGTCATCATTATGAGATTGAATGCTGCTGGCCCACCCGAGTCTTGGTTAGCTTGCAGCCATGTATCATGTGTCTGCTCGCAAGGGGCTTGGACCCAATTCACTTCAAATTGTAAGTGGCTATGTATAATGGGGGTTGTGTTTGGTTTGGAGTTTTTTGCTTGACCAATGGGTGCTAAATCCTGTGCAAAGTTATCCCCCTCAAGTAATTTAAGTAGCGCTTCCACCACCATGTAAATTTTTTCTTCCCAAACAAAGCCCATTATCGACCCCATTGTTTGCATTGTGTCCTTTAGTTGGCAAATGCTCTGGTCTTCCAGTGACCTTTTTATATTTTCATATATAACCATAAAAACATGATTTGAAAGAAGTGAATGTCTTGGGTATAAACCGCCTACCAGTGCATGCCCTGTCCATAAATCATACTTTTGCATAGCTTTTTGAAGGTTTTTTTTCATCCCAATACTTGGAATTGACAACATTATGGGCTAACTTTACCAATAATTCAACTGACTACATCAAGTCCATGGTGTTTGAAAGGAAAATGGAGACCCATTGTGAAGGATAAAGGAATTGCTTTGTGTGCGACTCTATATTTTCCAAGCCTATGATATTTTTAATTGCAGACCTAGTAATTGCAGAGTGTGAAATAAACATACCGTCTAACATTGAATCCGCAATGTGAGATGGGAGGACTTCTTCTTCATCCGGTGATGGAATGGAGATTCTATAGTTCTTGGGAAGGACTTCAGTCTGATGACTAGCACATTGGCCGCATATTATATAGTCCACATTTTGCAAAGCCATTACCATTATTTACCAATTGCCAAGGAATTAACTTACTGCATTTTGATGTATTTGGGTAAATTTAAAATATTACAGAGGGAGTAAAGATGCACATATTCCACAATTTGTGTGAAAAATCATTTCAATTTACCTATCAATGGAAAGATACCATGAGTTCCTCGACCATGTAAATAGTTTGATGTATCGACCACCTCTGTGTTCTATCATTAAATGAATGTACTATGCTGATTCAAAAATGTGTTCGGTGATGACACTTGATCTCCATAGACAGGTGATGTGCTTGCTCCATGATTTGTGTTCTGCAATGATTTTCCTCTTCCCACATGTTAATTTGCGACATAGATATGTAAATCACCTTGTAGTCATTACTTAGCATAAACTTCCTATACTTGCACTCCTCAGTGGTCGGTATCAAGATACGTTAACAATCTCAAATTGATATGACAAATGATGTGAGATTATAGAAACTTGTCACATAATTCAGTTTGCTTCATTATTTCCACAATCCCAATGTTTATCTCTTAATTTTAGATAAATGCTTTATCTATGTTCACCACCCTTTGCAAATCAGGCTATTGTTCTGCAATGTTACTTATATTTGCATCTGTTATTTCTATGCCATCATAGCCCATATTTTACAACAGATCCGTTACTTTGTTTCCTTCCCTAAGTATGTGTGAAATTTTTAGATATGGAAAAATATCTAACATGCACCATATTTGTGTTAAAATGTATTCCACCTTCTAGTTATGTGATTCCCTTTTAACACAGGCATTAATTATTACCTGTGAGTCTCCTTCTACTTGTATGTTCTTGATCCACATTGTTTTGCCAAAATAAGACCCACCAACATTGCATGTGCTTCTGCAATGTTGTTTGTCCCTATAGGTAATTTGGAGGTAGTACATGCCAATAGATTCCCCTTTGAATCCCTAATGCAAGCACCCAATCCTAATTTTCCCGAGTTTCCCTGAGAAGCTCCATCAAAATTCATTTTCATGTATGACGCAATGGAGGTTGCCACCGAACAAGTGATTGGTCTACCTATCCAGAAGACTTTTTTAAATTTTCCCAACCCGTGGGTATACTAAGTTTGCCCCAGTTTTTCAATATTGAGGTGTCCCATGTTTTTAATATAGGATTGTAACCACATATGTATATGCTTGCATTGATAAGCTCATATATTGACTTCTCTATAGTTTCCAACACTGTTTCTAGAGTTGAGGTTTCATTTCTAAATATCCTCTTATTATGCTCCCGCCATATTGACCAGATTATTAAAGAAGGAGTGCATTTCTAGATGTTTGCAAAAAGTGAATCATGATGTAATTCTGGCAAAGAGTCAAATAGATCCCACAATTTATTGGGTAGTGGAGTATAATAACAAAGTTTGTTGAGAGAAAGTAACCAGCATTGTTGTGCAAAGGTGCATTATAATAACAAACGGTCCCCATTCTCAATCTAGTCTTTGCATAGGGGACATTGAAAGGCTTCAGTGATGTGAAATTTTTCCAGCCGATCACTTGTAAGGATTCTTTTTTTCAATGCAAGCCATGAAAAGCACCCTGCTTTAGGCAGAGTATCTTGATTCCAACAAAAGTGGTATGCTCAGGAGGGTACCTTTTGAAATTCCACACGCTACAGAATTCTGTATCCTTCTCTAATAGAATATTTACCATCCTTTTCTAGAGCCCAGACTAGCTTGTCTTCTTTATATGAGAAATATGCTTGTCTTTCTATGATTATGTTGCGAAGTAGTTCAGTTTTTTGTCTTGTAAGATGTAGTTCTTCTACATCTTTCCATTGTACTTTCCCTGAAAAACAAGTTGACAACTGATACAAAGTCTTTAAGGTATATCCCCCATTCATTTTATGTTGCAGTGATAATTTCTTGAGGGCCAATTGGTGATAGGACAATAGGTGGCCCATTCCAAGAATCCCTCCAAAATTTGACATTTGACCCATTATTGACTTCCCATGTAACATAATTGTATATTACTTCTCTTGAAGTCATCATGAAGTTCCAAATCAATGACCCTTTGGGGGATTTTGAAATGGCGAGGATTCGAGTTGGATTATCATTGTCAAGGTATTTTTGATACATGATCTGACACCATTTATTGTGCGGTTTTTTGTACATTTGCCATAGTAATTTTCCTCCAAATGTTTTTTTATGGGTTGTTAAATCATGAACTCCTACCCCTCCAATTGTTGGACCTTTTTCCATATATTTTAGTGAAATTAGAGGCATCTTTTTCTTCCCATTCATATTCCCTGTCCATAGGAATCCTTTAATCAATTTTTGTATTTGCTGTATGACTGATGACGGGGCTTTTAAAATAGCTAGGTAATAATTTGGGATTGCTGAAAGGACAGATTTGATGAGTAAAAATCTATCTGATAGTGAGAGCCACCTAGATTTCCATGCCACTATTCTTTTCTTAATTCTTTCAATAACAAATGACCAATAAGTTTCTTTATTTGTTCCTACAAAGAATGAGATCCCGAGGTAGTTTGAAGGGAAGATGTCCGCGAAGAACTCTAGGACTTGGACAGTTTTGTTTGAAATGATTTGGTTAGTGTTGAACACGTATATTTGTGACTTTTTTGCATTAATTTTCTTCTCGGATACTACTGTATAAAGGTCAAGGACATACTTTATTCTTCTTACTAAGTTAAGTTCTGATTTTCTGAACAATAATGTATCATCCGCAAACAAGGAGTGGGTGACTGAAATATTTGTGCCCCCAATTTTTTCTCCACTCCATACTCCCATTGCATGTTGCCTTTTGATTTTTCTACTAAGTGCTTCTACCATTAAATGAAAAGAATGGGGGAGATTGGATCCCCTTGTCTGATTCCCTGGGTGGAGGAGAAGAAACCTGCTAGGTTTCTATTAATGATGACTGAGAACCAAGCCCCTGAGATACATGCCCTTATCCATTTACACCACTGGTGGGAGAAACCAAGCTTAAGAATGACTTGAAAGAGAAAATTCCAACACACTCTATCATATGCTTTCATCATGTCTAATTTGATGACAAAGTTAGGGGACAAGCCATCTTGAATAGAATGGAGTACTTCATGGAAAACTAGTGCTCTTTCCATGGTTTCTCATCCTGGAACAAAACCTCCCTATTCTTGGGAGATAATTAATGAGATGAGGTTCTGTAATCTCATATATATGGCTTGGTAATGATTTTATAGATTGTGTTACATAGTGATATGGGCTAGAAGTCTGCAAAAGATTTTGGATATTTCATCTTTGGTATAATAGCTATGTTGGTTGTATTGAAATATTTTAGCATTTTCTTACTTTTCCTTGATTCTTCCACCGTTGCCAGCAGTTCCCAACCAACAACATCCCAACATGCCTAAAAAAAGAGTGGTGTATATCCATTTGTACCCGAGGCTTTGTCAGAGGGAATTGAGAAAACCACATGTCTGAGTTCTTGATTAGTGAAAGGGGCCATTAATGTATGATTATCTTGTTGTGTAACTATACACGTGATAGCATAAAGAATTTCATTAAGCTGATTTTGAGATGGGGAAGAGGCTTGGGTAGGAGAAAGAAGATTTTTGTAGAAGCTTACTCCTTTATGTTGGATTTCTTGAGCATTTGTTAGGATCTTGCCCGATGAAATTTTAGTTATAGAAAATATTGCGCTAGCTACTCATTTCTGCTTAGCTAAAGCATGGAAGAATTTAGTATTCTTGGATCCTTCCCTAAGCCACAATTCCTATGATTTTTGCCTCCAATATTCTTCCTCCCAAGAGCACAGTTCTTCCCATTCCTGTTGGAGTTCTCTGTGTGTGTTGTATGTGTCATTGTCCATGCCATGTTGTATAGTATGCTCATGTAATTGTGATAATTGTTGCTTGACCAAATCTTTTTGCTGAAATATGTTTTTAAAGACCTCTTCATTCCATTTTTTAATGTGGCTTTTAACATGTTTCAGCTTCATTGCCAGCTGATGCATTTTATTTCCAACCATGTATGGTGAGCTCACCCACCATTGTTTAATCAAAGGTAGGAAATGGGGGTTCCTGAGCCAAATTTTTTCAAATTTGAATGATGGTTTATGGCTGTTTGGAACTCCTGCATTATCCATGGACAACAGTATTTGAAAGTGATCTGATCTGATTGGAAGTGCACATTTTTGAGCTTCCATTCTTGTGATACTAGGAACCTATCCAACTGGCTAGCAATTTGTGCAAAATTTTCTCTCTTGTTTGTCCATGTAAATGAACTAGAAGATGGAACCACATCCATCAGATTGTTGTCTGATAGAAATGAAGAGAAATCCTGTACGGTTCTTAGGGGAGGACATATACCACCCATTTTTTCTGACATGCTAAGGATAGCATTAAAATCTCCTTTGAGCACTACATTTTGATCGCCGTGATTATGAATTTGAAATGTTAAATGGTTCCATAAATTTTTCTTATCTTGTGTAGAGGTAGGACCATAGATATTGAACAAGATTAATGAGAAGTCAAAGCTGGTCACTTCTACCATTTGCTAATGATTGTCCTGCCTGATCTTTGTAACATTGACATTTTTGGGGATCCATAGGATAGCTAAACCTCCAAAGGCCCTGATCCCTTATTGGTGGAGGGATGACCATGTTTCCCATTTTCCTATAGTCTTATCAAAATTTTCTTGGGACATCTTTGTTTCCTGAAGAAGAACTAAATCCGCATGTATAGAATCAATCATTTATTTGATTCTATTTTTTTTGTCAGAGGAATTAATGCTTCTGACATTCCATGAGGCAATTTTCATTGTTGACAAGGAGAACCTCTCATCCTCCTTTTCAATCTCTTGGTGGAAATAAATTTATCATCCAATGTGGATTGGATACCTCCTTCTATGTCTTCCTTTACTTTGGTGTTTTTTGGCTTTTCCTTTTGATCTTGGAGTCTTTAAGGACTAGGCACATTGTAAAGGAGTTTGTTCAATTGAGAGAATTTTGTGTTGGAAAGATCCATTTGGGGTGTCAGAAGATTCAATATCTTGAGGAATATTTTTCTTTTTGCTCAGCCTCTTCAAGTGACTCAACACTGACCTTATCTTGAATCGTCAATTGCATCATATTTGTTGCCTTTGGGTACAGGAAGGAATCATCCAAGCTTTGGAAGTTCATTGAATAGTGAATCTTAGGAAGTTAAGTGTCTGATTGATTCTTTGAAAAATATAAGAAGGCATCTTTAGTGTTCTCAAGTCCCTTGTGTATAATTGGATATTTATGTTCCAATGGGAAATAGTGAAATGAAAGATTCTTCATCCAATGAAGGTTATTTTACATTTGATTGTTATGAGATATGGAATTAGGGATGTCCCAATCATTAATAGAACCATCATTTGCAACATATAATGGAAATTCCATTAAATCTACATTTTCAAGGAATACGTCTTTAATGTTCTCTGAGCTTGTTGTTTCTTCTTCTTCTGTGAATTTTTCAGACATCTCATAGCCCCTATCTAAAGTCATGCATCTGGATGTTATCATGTTTTGTTCCTCTATTTGTATCCTATTGGTGAGAACGAGGATAATTGGGGATTTGTATAATGTTAATTGGTGCACAATGTCATCGACATATGATGTATTCGGTGCAGGGGAGTCAAACTCCAGCAACTCCTGATTACTAGTTTTGTAATGGTATTCCTAGTTTAGATAGGAAAGGAAGAAGAAAATGTGGCAAATCATTACAGAAATCCTTTCTTCCAGATTCTTCTCAGGACATAGTGCTTGTGTATCTGTGTTTACTTGGGCCTCATTTGTAGTTTGTTGTTTCCCTTGAAGATTGCATTTCATAATCCAAGTATGTTGTGCACATGCCGATGGGTTAGAGCTATGATCTAAACATATACTAATGTTTCTTAGGTGTTGCTTCTAGCATTCTATGTTTAAATGTCCAAAACTATGCTGATAGCGATGAGTTGTGACTAGATCATTTACGACAATTTTCTGGACCCACTACCCCCATTTTGAGGTAATTGTAATCTTCTATTTGAAAGTTTTTTGAGTATCCATTAACATGCAGACTCTAACATCTCGGTGAGGATCCTTGAAAGGGATAAGATCGTGGCGAAGGAAGATCCCCGCCTTATTAGCTATGTATTCTAAGATCTCTGGCTCTCTGTATTCTAGTGACAACAAAGGGAAGGAAATCCATTGTGGGAAAAAATGAGCAACATTGGGCTCTAGTTTAAAATTAGGAACCCAGGACATTATGAAAAGACCTAATCCCTTACAAAACCAATATTTGTGTTTTTTGACCAAATATTTATCAATTTTAGTATGAAAGATGGCAACAAAAAATTGGTTTACAGGATCAATACAAAATATTTCTTTTTACTCTTGAAAAGACTGCATTTCCCATTCCTTAATATCTGAAAATGACAAAGTGTTGGAAGAGAGCTTGTGCCAAGTGCCAGAGTGTGCCAATAGGTATTTGTAGCAGTTTTTCTGGTAGGGTGATCAAGGCCATTCCAGGATCTGAATATGGCAGATCTTGGGAAATCTTTTTTTTCTAGACTTGCTTGGATTTGTTTGGAATGAAGGGGGCTCGAACTAATCGATCTATCATGAGTGGCGGGAGGTTGACCCCTACTGATAGGTCCTGCTTTCTCTTGGTGATGTCCTCCATTATGCCTGTCGGGGATTCTGGGGGGGGTACCTTCATAGATGTCAAAAATTGGATGCTTGCCTTTAAGTAGCATTCTATTCTTATGCTGAAATGTTTGTTTTCCTGGAGGAAGGGGTTTTTGTGTTTGAACTTTTGGAAAAAATTTTTCCCGCTCAAAGCCCTTTTCCAAAGTTTCAAATTTTTTTGCACAGGATTGATTTGGATGATCGGCCATTGATAAAGACTCCCCAATTTAAAATGTCTGAAAGCCCTCGTGGTACTTTCTATTGGAAAAATGAAATCGGGGGTTTACAAAAAATGGATTAGCCGGTTGGACTATGGCTTTTTGATGAAAAATAGTCTTGGCATTATTACCGACCACATTTTTCTTTGCAAACGTTGCCTTTGTAAAACCCGCGTGCTGTGAGGTTGCTGAAGACTGTATTTTCCTGGCAGGTTGCACTATAGGTGTTGATTGGAAAAGGTTTTTAAACTCATTAGGAAAGTTAGAGTGAAGACCTGCATGTCAAAGCTTACCCCTTACAGTATCCTAAAAACCAACTCCTTGATGACGTTGGTACTGCTGTTGTTGTCGTTGGTGATGGTACTGCTAATGTTGGTGCTGCCATTCGCGGTGTTGCTGCTGCGACTGTTGAAATTGCGGTGCTGCCATGCTACTCAAGCCCTAAAAGATGTAAATTTTTTTTTCTCACATACTTTTTTTACTATTACATGTATTTCATTAACCAGTCCAGTTAATTTACTATTATATTTTCTCATTTTGGAAAAAAATCTATTTTATTCAGTTAACTTAATCTTATCTATTTATCATTTTGGAAACAAAGTTGTTAACTGAAAATCAATTTATAAGTTTCCAAAAACACTGAATCTTTCCGCTAATCAAATTTCTTGCACATGGATTATGCTTCCTCAAATCGAATCTGAGCCACTCATTTCCTCCAATCTTGATTGTCGATTTAGGAGAGATTTTCTATAAAAGAGAGCTTCATTTCCTTCAAAAAGGATCCAGTTTTTAGCTAATGTTAGTATGCAATTTTCATTTCTTAATCTTTCAATAATTTTAGCATTTCATAGCTTTTTGATTGAATAATTGTTAGTTTACATTTAATCATGCAAACAATAATCTAGAGTACATTTCTATTTGGTGCTTTGAAAAAAACAAAAACATTTCAAATTGGGTGTCATAAAATCAATATAATTAGCTTGGGATAAAATCTGCATTTTCATATCATTTAGAATCAATCATTTTAGCTTTCTTTAAATCCTTCATTTAGGATTTGGTGTAGTCATTCTTTCTTGCAATGACCTGAGAGAATGATTCAAAATTCTTCCTACTAGAAGGCAATGAGCCGATGTTGATTAGCCTAGATCATTTTTAATATTATGATTTTATTATTTTCTAACCCACTAACCACTTAATGGATCATTGAAGTGTGTGTGTCCTCAGCTTGCAGGCAGAAACCCAAATTCACGCATACATTTCTGGTGCCCACTGTGGGGATTGAACCTCCTTTTGAGACAAATCTTACCCACATCTCTTTTTGAGCCAAATCTGACTCCACCATCACGTCTAAATCATCATTTTGATTCAAAATGACTATAAGCTTTCCTATACCTACCAAAAATCAAATCTGTGGCAAATTGTTTTTCCTGAATAGGCTGTACGACCTCAAAATATGAACTGAGGCAGATTTTTTGCATGCATATCGAGGGATAATTTTTTTAGAATTTATTTTGTTTGAGCTTGACCTGAATGCTCTCTAATTTTTTATCTACTACTCTACCTGTGCATTATTGAGGCATTTCACCCACTTACCTCAAGCCAAACCACAAGCCAAACCACAAGCCAAACCACAAGCCAAGTCCTTTAGTTTATAACTCTCATGTTGGGCTTTGTTTATAAACTACAAAAGCTTTCATCACAGGGGCATGTGGGACTAAAACCCCATACCCCTCTGCCCATTTCTCTCACCTCACCCCTGCTCAACCACCTTCTTGCCGCCCTTGCTACCTCTCTAAATAACAAAGTGCTTCCACCACTTGTACAGCCCGCGCTACACCTCTCCCCCCACTCCTCCTCCACCCACAACCACCCTCTACCTATGCTTCACCCATCCCATGCAACCCAACCCCCCACCCTCCCTCTACTCCCC
>MU227775.1:1847204-1862945 GCA_018584345.1 Thuja plicata
ACCCCCTTTCCTCCTCCCCTCCCCACCTTGTCACCCTCCACCATGCTGGCCTGCTCGGTTCAGCTCATGTTGCCTCCTCCTCCACCCACCTCCCTCTGCAACATCACTACTGCCTTTGCTAGTAACAAACATAAACATGGCACAAGGTGACATCATATGCCACATCAGTCTACCACGTTAGTAAACACGTGGGCGCTAGATATTTTTTTCCACACAACACATTTTGCGATGTTAAATTTGACAGCCATTTGACTGTCAAAATCTAGGGTTATTGGCTTTTTGCGACGACCAACAGCCTGTGAAATTCAACCCCATATTCTACTGATGTTAGTAGGGGTTTTAAAATCTTTGCCTTCACCATTGAGCATTTCAAATTTGCAGCCTATCTTCAAACCACCATAAATTTCTCATTTTAGGTCTAAATTGAGTGCAATTTTTTTAAAAATATTTTGGGTAGAATTTTCTAAAGATCACTGTGATTGAGTTAGTTTCTGGGTTTGGTTGTCTGATTTATTAGAAATTTTACTTTTTGATCACTGTACAAGTGTCTAATCCTCTGTTTACAGCTTTCAGAGCCTCGTACGGGCTCATACGGTAACATTTTGGAGTGTAATTGTTTTTGAAAGTGCATGATTTTTCATCTACTTTCTAAATATGAAATTGGTTTCCTAATTTTTAGATTTTTCTAA
Organism: Thuja plicata; assembly: GCA_018584345.1. Taxonomy (NCBI): domain Eukaryota; kingdom Viridiplantae; phylum Streptophyta; class Pinopsida; order Cupressales; family Cupressaceae; genus Thuja; species Thuja plicata. The sequence continues at coordinate 1,847,894 of MU227775.1, forward strand.
TGCTGACCAATCTTTGGTTGTGTTGTTCTTGATGCTTATCTTTTGATTACAACCTAACAGTGGTTTGCAAGATGTTGTAAATGAATAAAAAATCATAAACTACTAATGAGTTTAATGCAGGACACTTGTTGAAGACTTTGTGTATCTTCCCAAACTATCATGTCTGTGTTTTGTAATTAAATAACACTTCAGATTTGGTGCTTAAAAAGAATCACTTTGCTTATGTGTTTGAAGTGTTCTCTAGATTTGTAATCCCAAATAATTGCATGAATGTATCCTCTCCCCTTGCCTTAGCAGATCTTGGGTGAAAGAGAATTTCATGCAAATCTTTTAGTGTGGCTACCTCTCAAGAGCTTTAACAAAGCCAATGAGGGAGATTGCTCAATCAGTAATAGGATAAAGACAAGCCCTTCCAAACCGGTATATAAAAAATGTCATTATGATTAATCTCACAGTGAACAGGTATCAATTTCACTATGTCGATAGAAGAACTCCCTCAGTTCCTTTGTGGTGCGTAAAAACCTACAAAACATAACTTTTGTATGCTGGGAGGCCTCCTTAATGGGGCTAATCTGCCGCATGTATAGCCACCTGCATGGATGCCTTGACTAAAAACTTTGTTCTAGTGACCAAAAATCCCTCTATCTACTGGCATAGAAGGTCTAAGACTGACTAAGATGTCTGACATTTTCATGACTCTTAGTAGAGACAATGATCCCTTGGGAAGTGATTACCCTTGGGATTCAAAGCTTGGTGTGCCTGAGAAGTGAGTTCACTGTAAGGAGGATCCCATGCCTCCAAGCTTCTAATTTGTCCTCTATGAGTATGTGTGGCTAAAATTTGGTTCAAGTGGGAATTTAGTAGATATTGCCCTGGCTTACATAGGTTGTGGTGTGTCTATTCTTTTTACAACAAACATTATTCTTGATGTGTCTTGAGTGAGTGAAACATCAAAACATAAACCAAACAATCAAAACAAACATCATAATGCTCAAACAATTCCAAATCTACACTTCTAGGTGTGAAACTATCAAACTCTTGTCCAAGTTTCCGCATCATGTCAAAAATCTTAAATTCAGTCAAATTATTGTCCAAATTGGTATTGTGTCATGAGGGTTTTGTCCAAATTTTCACAAATCTATGTTCTTACCAACATTACTACTAGTTTTTCTTTGACTTCAATTTTTTGACAGTCTGACTCGCTTGCTATTTTGAAATCTAACTTTGCTGTGCTAGTCCAAGTGACTTGTTATCTTCATCATCTTTGTGTGCACTATCATTATCCTGAGTTGTGAGAGCAGGTTCATTAACATTGACTCAAGATTGAAGTCTTTTCTTCTCCCTTTCAATTGGACATTATCTTTTTTTTTCTTTTTCTTTTGGTCTTGGAATTAGTCAGTACTTTAGATATCACTTCAGCACCTATCATGCAATCAATTGATTCATCATACCTCCTCTTCAATCTTCTAAGAAATTTCATCAAGACAATCTTACAATGTATAAAAGAAAATGGGCTAAACCGCATGGTCCTACTGATGAGAAAAGATGAGATTTTTATGGCAGCTTTATCAAAACAACTTCAAACTTTGAAATCTAAAATCCAAGAATTAAAGGGAGAAAATGATACACTATCCAACAAATCCTCATTAAGATCAACCTGTCCTTTGCTATTTGATCATGATTTTCACATCTCTCCACATCCTTCCAACATGGAGAAATATTGGTATGGCAATCCTATATTTGATCAAGAGAGTGGCTCCCAAGCCCTAAAAGCTACTAAACACACCATGATGTCTACCTCTAAAGGGATTAGTAACCTCATGAAGGAAAAACCTTGGGTTAAATGCAAGAGGGACTTCACTCCTTTAGGACAATCTTATGAATCAGCATTGGAAGAACTTCTTGAGCATGATCTCATCACATTACCTCAAGTCACATCACATGGATTGAAATTCTTGAGTACCTATTATGCATATCATTGACATAATGAGAATAAAACTTCATATTTCATGGAGTTGAAACATAAAATCCAAGATCTCATAGATGATGGAATAATCAAAGTGGAAAATCCTAATGATTCATCTAATCTCAAGCATGATCAATATCAAGAATCCATGTCTAGCAATGGTTCACATATCATGTCTACTTCTTCCACCATTATTTCATCTCCTAAAGCTTCAAAACTAGTCACACCATCTCTATCAAAGAATATGACTGTGTCTACCCTCAAGGACTACCTCTAAAAGAGATCCAGGCTAATTAGCATATGTCTGCAAGTCTTTCTCAGGCTTCAAAGATCATAGAATCAAATCATCCATGTGATTCAATGACTATCATGCCTACTCGAAATGATACTCCATCAACCTTTCAAGAATCCCATATGTAGATCAAAACTCCTACCTCATATTTAGAAGTGGCTCCATGTCAAGAGGACAATCTAAAGTGTGAAGAAACAAATATTAGTAATGATCAAGATCAAGAAACCACCCATCCTTATCCAATGGTTGACCAAAGTCACATATATAAATATTCTCATGATTATTTTATCATCCCCTTCCATTTGTTCCAAGAAGATAGCTCTCCATCTCCCAAGCAAGATCAATATATCCTTTCCACCATCTCTAATGAGCCTATTGAAAATCAAGAAAAAAGTACCCTTTCTAAACCATCTAATGAACCTTGTCAATATCAGAGCATCCCATCATCCCCTTGTAATATTATTCTATATCCAAAAACCATCATTCCTCAAAATCCCATGCAAAACAATGAATCCCCTCAAGTTTCAGCTGCTCTTATCAAAATTTCTCCCATCAAAGCTACTCATGCACCTATAAATATAAAGATGAATTCAAAAGAGAAGAGCCTTGGTCATGGAACTCACTCTAAAGATGTTGATATCCATTCCACATATTATCTCCCTCCATTCAAATGTAAGCATCATCCTTCTCCATTATCCAAATCCACTCTTGGTCCCTATATCCCAAAGCTAAAACTGTCAATCCTTCCATCTATATTGGGTCCTTATATCTCTCCATCTACCATGCATATAACTACTAGTTTGTCATCCACTTACCCTATCTCCTATCAAGATCAACAAAGACATGCATCCTTAAAATCTCCCTATCAACCCATCCATATGAACCATCCATATTGGCCCTATTCATCCACACTCCCCAAGTCTTTTGGAAGCAATTTGGATGTACACCGGAAAAATCACAAATACAAGAATCCACTTGCATATGAAGATCACTATGTCCAGTCTGATCAACATGTGATTACACAAAAAACAAGAAATATTCAAGAGACCACAATGATCCACTAAGAAAATTATAAAATCAAAGAAAATATGGTTTCCTAAATCCATCATGGAAGAATTGTGTTATAAATATAAGAAAATAATAATATAAAAGAATATATGGGTACCTAAATCCATCATGGAAGAAGTACGTTCTAAATCATCCAAAAGCAAAGGAAAATCAAAATATATGTGGATTCCCAAATCTTTCTAAAGGACTTGGATACAAAAATAAAATCAAAAGCTATATGGATTCCCAAGTCTCTCTTAAAAGGCTTGAACAAAAAGGAAAAGTCAGAGTTGGCATCCAAGCTTCCAAAGTCTTCCACATCATCTCCATCTAAACATCTCCCATCTTCTAACTCTATATTGGGTCCTCATATCCCAAAATCCATTACCTTTAAAAGTTCACCCCCTTCTTCATCTATCTTGGGTCCCTTTCTACCAAGATCCATATCCACTCATACATCAAAGCCTTAAGCTATTCCATCCATTTTTCCTCCATTCGTCCACTACCCTTCAAGGAATGTGTCAATGTTGACCTTCTCACCATTTCCATCGACCCCTATGCAAACCTTTCAATACCCTATTCAACATCCTACACCTACCTACTACCCATCCATCCCATATCCTTCCATCCCTCTTATCCAATCCATCATATAAATCCTTGGATATCATCTCCCTTATCCTCTATTTCATTCCCTACCATCACCCTATCAACATATTTCAGCATACTTTCAGTGGCCTTCGCCCATCATAGCATATCATTCAAAGGATCACTATCAAAGGAAAGAGACTTAAGCTTCCTCCATAAAATCAAAAGTATAGAAACAAAAAGAGAAAAAAAATAAAAAGTGCATTGGTGAAAACCTAGTAAATAGGTGCCTTGGTAGCAAAAGTAAAGACAAATCAATCCATCCTATGGTGAAAACCACTTCTTGTGGCACCTTGGATAAGTACCATGATGAAAACCTAGCAAATAGGCATCATGCATAATTCCCCCTACTTGCACTCTTCACTTGGGGCAAGTTCCTTCCATGTCATCTTATCGATCATATCTTACACCCATCAAGCCCATGAGCATCCATGTTCCTTCCAGTGATCTTAACAAGGTTGAACATATCCATGAGCATCATATATCCTGGCTTTCATCATCCTTTCCATCAACCTATTCACTTTCTCTCATCCAATGTACCCTATCATGATCTTGCTTATCCCAAGCCTATCCTTCCTATCTCTGAGAATTCCTACCATAATCCCAAAACATCCACTTATACCTCCATCACCCCTTATCTCAATTACGCTATCATAACTATATCGTATCCTATCGAATTGACCCCTTGGTCTTGATCAAAATTGAAAAACAAGTTCTTAGAAGTCTCTTGACATGTCCATTATTTTGGATTGCATGCTTTTCATGACATCAGGTTGTTATCCTATATTCTATCCAACACCTCTCCCTAAGCCTACATTTCTATATTCTTTTTCCCTAGCTTGGGTAATCTTGAGGAGACTGTCCTTGAGGGTTGCATCAACCCTCTTCATCCATAATTGTCTATTCACCTCATCCATCAACTTTCTAATCCATCTACAATGTCCTACACATTTATAGACAATGGGGGAAAACCAATGTGATCTTGCTTGAGAATGAACACTTTGGTTCTTCTGAGAATTCTCCTGGCTTGAAATCAATCTGGAGTCATAGTCTAGGGGAAATCAAATCAGCTTTGTCCTCACAGTATGATTCAAGTCAGCCATCGCAATTAGAGTTTGTTACTATGGGGCATGGGTCCCCAAATTTTATCGCATCTTTGGCTTACACCAGAATCAGTAATCTTGTCAATTTTGAAGGACATCTCGCTGCCAACACAACAAGTGTTTCTCAACACCATAATCAAAAGTGTTTCTTAACACTATCTTTGGATGCATCTGTGTTTCTTAACACACATTGGATACCACAAAAATAAACAACATATCGATAGCACTCAAACACATCGCACTCACAAGCATGATGATGCTTCTCAAAACCTTATACATACACACATCCAAAAACTTTGAAAATGGTTGAAGCATGTTGAAATTCTATTTGTATGCTGTCAATTTTGATTGAATTTCATTAATTTTTTTTTCTACTTCTTGTTGGTGTGGTCCCGATGATCCAACAACTTCAAATAAATAGGGTGTATGTAATAAGAGCTCCTGCATTAAGGTTGAAAATCCTCACATCACTCAATCCTATTTACTTGTACACCAAGGTGAGGTCTAAACTATCTCCTTGACTGTTATTGCTCTGCTTGTTTATGCAAGATCGCACTCATGGTTATCTTGGATTTGAGTGCCTCAATACTGGTGTACTCTTGCAACATCAAATAGAAACAACATTCTAGTCATCTAGGCTTTTGTGCCCTAATTCTTATGCTAGTTTCTCATATATTATCTGATGAAATTCATATTCATATTCTTATGGTCGCAGTGGCACCAGTAAGGATTGTATCGACTCTAATGCTCTAAAAATGCTCAATGATGTAAATTTTCAACGCTAAAGGTTCAGTGACTACACCTTAGGTTGAATTCTTGCTAGTCTTGCATCTACATCTACATCTGCTTGGTGTTAAAACTGCATAATATCGATATTTCTCTCCAATGTGAAGGATCTGAGTTTCTTTTTGATCAATCTTTCTTTTGCCAAGGGGCCAGTTGTGTGTTGATTGATAGGAAGATGACACCACTAGCTAAATAGACTATACTAATTTCATTTTCAGGATCAAAATCAAAATATGAAATCATTTTACTTGCCATTTTTTATATTTGAATTTTTCAGTCAACTGTAGCTGACTGCTGGCACAACCAATGGAAATCTCTCATGCTTTTTTGTATCATACTTTTGGTAAATCTTGGTTACCAAGACCTCTAATCAAGTACATATTTTTTCCTAACCGCTTCTCATCAGATCAACTTCTTCTTGCATCATGTTACTAATCAAATTGCTTCTCATCACTGGGGCACCTAACCATATTTTGATTTCGCTCCGGATGGGGTAGGATCAAGACATCAACATTCTAGTGATCATATCCTCAATCAAAACCCCATGGCTTGGGGCGTCTCAGCTTCATCACATCAAAACAAATTGAGATCATCTTAAAATCAAAGGCAACCTAATCAATGGTCTTATACAATGGTGAACACACTCAAAACTAGACAAGATCGGTCTTATACAAGCTGTTCATTATTGAAACTAGATACATTGATCAAATTGGTTTCATCGCTTCAAATCAAGTCAATTTTCTTGCTAATCAAATCTCTTAAATGGTAATCGGTTTCATCACTTCAAATCAAACTGAGCATTCTAATTTATATCTTTTGATCGATCTTCATCCAATCAAGCTTGAAGTCGATCTTCTTCTTCAAAAGAATGGTTTCATCGCTTCAAATCAATTTTTTTTGGGTCTTCTCGCTAACAGGTCATTGAATCAATGCGTTGATCACTCAATTCAAAGAGGGGCAAATGTAATGTCCTAAAAGTGGTCACCTAAACCCTAGACCCCTAATCTCAGTCTCATATCAAGAAACCCTAATCATGATAATTATAAGTCCTAAATCAAACAGACAATTCATCAATTTCAAGCTAATCTAACCTGAATCCTAGGTCCTAATTAATCATCATACTTGAACAATTAATTAATTCCTAAAAATATAATATATTGGCAAATAAACCTTAAGTTAATTACTTAATTGATATTCTAATATATTAATTAAATAAAATTGCTAAATTGTCAATAAAATTCAAAAAGGAATTAAATTAATTAATAAAAACAAAATGTGCATTTAAAATCAATAAAATCTTTAAAAATGCATATGATGTCATCAATTGATTTTTGATTTGGAAATAAATCTTCTTTATTCAGTTAATTTATTATTATATTTTCTCATTTTGGAAACAAATATGATTTAGTCAGTTAACTTAATCTTATCTATTTATCATTTTGGAAGCAAAGTTGTTAACTGAAAATCAATTTGGAAGTTCCAAAAAGACTGAATCTTTCGACCAATCAAATTGCTTGCACATGGATTGTGCTTCCTCAAATTGAATCCGAGCCACTCATTTCCTCTAATCTTGACTGTCAATTTATGAGAGATTTTCTATAAAAGAGAGATTCATTTCCTTCACAAAGGATCCTATTTCTAGCTAATGTTATTATGTAGTTTTCATTTCTTAATCTGTCAAGCATTTTAGCATTTCATAGCTTTTTGATTGAATAATTTTTACTTTACTGTCAATCATGCAAACCATAATCTAGAGTACATTTAAATTTTGTGCTTTAAAAAGAACAAAAACATTTCAAATTGGTGTCATAAAATCAATCTAATTAGCTTGGGATCAAATATGCATTTGCATATCATTTATAATCGATAATTTTAGCTTTCTTTAAATCCTTCGTTTAGGATCTTGTGTAGTCACTGTTTCTTGCATTTACCTGAGAGCAAGCTTCAAACTCCTTCCTACTAGAATGCAATGAGCCAATGTCAGTTAGCCTAGATGATTTTTAATATTTTGATTTTGTTATTTTCTAACCCACTAAAAACTTAATACATCATTGAAGTGTGTGTGTTTGCAGCTTGCAGGCGGAAACCCAAATTCATGCATACACTTTCAACTTCCCATCTGTGCACAATGATTGGTATGTGGACATGAGATCAAAATCTCTAATTTCACTAATTTTGCAATGAATGTATGCACACATGTTTTGCACTAGAAAAACCCTAGGCAAAATAGAGAAAAATGTGCCTTGATTTTCTGGTAGGGCTGCAACCTATGGATGGATCTTATAGTTTCATTTTGTGCAGGTAGATTTCTTCACCAAAAGAACCTTCTTGTCCTTATCCATTTTTGCTTTCATTGTTAGTCATGAAGATGCCATGTTTTCTATATTAGGGCTTCCAAAAAATGTGCCCAAATAACTCGATGAGGGAAGAATGCATAGTAACTAACCTTTATATTCTTAGAATCTTCTTAAATCTCTATTGAATGCATAAAAAAAGGTTCTTCAACAACTTAGCTCTCTTTTCTCTATTCTGCTCTGTGATCGTAGTGTGAAAAAATGAGTTCACATCGACCAAATATATAGAAAATGATTTAGGGTGGTGCAATAAATGCTCTTCACCAATCGCTCAGTGAATAAACATTATACTCGGTTAACACTAACAATATTTCAGCTTGGCGAGTATACCATATACTCAATTACCATAGTAACTCGATTGTCTATTTACAATTTCACTGGCTAACAGTTATAACTTGATACATATTAATCAACTCAACTAGATCATAGTAATCAAACATATAATATTGTTAGTAAAAAGATAGTTCTTTCCAATTTAACTCTAAAATACCCAAAATGCTTAAGAACAATCGAATATAACAGTTGGAAAATGGTTATTGAAAAAACTAATTTCCCTTTGAATTTAAAGGTACAACTCCCTTATATGAATGATTTTTAGTGAATTTTGATCTTTCCTAATCTAATAGGGGTATGTTCTTAACCTGAGAATAGAAGAGGCAAACCAAGCTAATCCTAGGCAGGAAATAGCTCAGGCAAAATGAATTCAACTCTAAATCTATCCAACTCTGAGATTTCATCAATCAGATTAACTCCCAAAACTAGTAATGCATGAAATTCTATTGAAAATGCAGATGAAAGACTAAAGACTAATGATGAAACAACAATGAATCTAACTATATCACAAGAACATTTCCCAAACTTAAGATAACAACAAATTTCCCCTTTTGCTAATTGTATCAAATCATAATATAGAGCTCTGGTTCGAACACATATTGTAAATCCAACTTCAAAGAAACATCCAAATTAAATAGAAAGATAAGTGCAATGCAGATGGAACATATAAAACAATGGTATTCAGACACACAAATTTGACTCAGTAAAATGCTATCTTTCACACCAAAATTTAGCTGACCCTTGTATTGATTTTGGAAATAGTACATATAGAGTCCCAGATTGGGCCATTACAGAAAAGGGGGAGAACTGAAATGGTTCAACTTCCCCAACTAGAAATGATAACTGAAAGATTTATCGGTTACAATATTATCAAAAAAATCACAAGGGGAAATCTATTTAAGCTTCAATTTCCTTCCCCTTGTCTAATTTATCTCTATAGGCTGTAATAGCTGTAGTGACTTGAATGAGTTCTTCATGCCTATTGACGTGGATTTTAGTGTATCAAATGAGCCACTTGGAATGTTCCTTGGTGATAATATTAATGGCATTAGTTTGATCTTTTAGTTCTTCCGCCGCTTTGAAAATGCATCCACTCAATTGGTGGAGTTCTGGTACTTTGTCTAGATGAGAGGAAGAATCTTCTATCAATTTATGGAAATAATCAAAAAATAAATTCTACATATTGGCTACTCCAATTATTGCTTTGCCCTGATCACTGGTTTGTGATTCTGTATGAATCCCTAAGAGGAGTTTGAAATCTTTTCTCTGCTCCTCTTTGATCTTGATATCTATCTATTGCAATCCTACTTTGGCCTGGATGATCATCTCGATCTTAAACTCTAGACTCTGAAGCCATTCAATCAAAGGCTCATCTCCTTTCTATAAAATCTTAGCTTTTAGAGCTTCTTTAGTCTTCAACTTTACTGCCACATGCAACATGACTATACATTCCTAACACTTCACCCTTTCTGATGTGAGAGACTGTAAGTTCATAGAAATGTTATTGCTCTCTACCTCCAACCTTATAAGGGTGTTACCTAGTTTTTCAACCACTTCTAGCCCCTCAAACTCGAGCCTCTCAATCCACTGTTTACCAATCTACCCATAATGTTGGTCCTCTTGCAACATAGCCAGAATGGATTGGTTCTCCACATCACTGGGGTCAAAGGTGGTTTGGGTGTTGGGAATGCTTGCAATCAGAGTGAGGAGATTCCTGATGAAGTTGGTTAGCTTAGCCACTTCTACCTTAAGATGAACCTTTACAGTCTTGAGCACATCAAGCTCCTCTTCTATCACTACATTGGTAGACTTCCACCAATCCACCTTGGTGTCATGACGAGCCAAGCCCATATCAAATGACTACAACTAAAAATCTGAAGTAGTCATATCTTCAAATCTAACTTCCTTAGTTGGCTTGGCCACTTCCATGGTGAAGTGCCCAGTCTCAGGATCATGACCTAGGGTAGACATTTTCTTCACTTTCTTTTGTTTACTCATAGTGGCCTTGGGCTGAAAGGCTCGTGAAAGAGTGTCTTTGTTGGAAGCCCCTTCTTCTGCCCTCTTTCTCTTGCATTCTAGAGTATGTTCTATCCATGACTCTGTGCTAGTGACTTTGTTGGAAGAAACCAACTCCTCATTGAAAAATTTCCTAATCACTGGAGGTGTAGCCTTTGGTCTCAAAGCAAATGGATTTACTGAAGTAGGAGAAGAGGATACCAATTTGGCTACTGAGGTGACCTTGTATTTCTTCTTGGCCTCTCCTTCTAATTCTGTGGTTGAAGGAGTATCTTCACCTACTTCCACTATGATGAGAGACCCTCTCTTGGGATAATCCTGGGTTGAGGGGTCAACTAGTACATCTACTGTGACTTCTTTTACTGACCGCTCTGGTTCTACATCCTTGGTGAGCTCCTTTGTTGTTCCAATATTTGGGAGTGGACCTTCTCCACAAGTCTTCTCCAATGTGATTATTTTCTCAGTGGGTTCATCACCTCCTCTCGCCGGCTGGGTTGATCCTTTAGCAATGGTTGGAAATGTTACTGATGAAGTGGTTGCAGTACCAATAGTATCCTTTGCCAAGGTTCACTGAGTAGAAGGCTTCCTTTCTGATCTCTTCCTTCAGCCTGTAGTCCATTCGACCAATTGTTCTATTCTTTTGTAGATACCCCCATTAGAGTCAAAAAATCACTAATGGCTTGGTCCAGCATGGGTTCAAAACTGATAGGGGTGAGCTTTATCTCCTCTAGATATGTATCATCATACATATGATTTCCATCATCTTCTAGCCCCTCTATTGCAATGTTAACATTGAACTTCTTGATTTGTTCAATAGTTAACCGGGCGTAGAATCTCTCTCTGCTTTCCAAATTATCCTTACAATTATCCTAGTAGTCTTCAATATCATGTACATGATGTATTGCATGACTCATTTGTAATACATCCCCAGCATAGTTCATAGGGTCATATTGTGGTCTCAAGACATCGTAGGTTTCCAAAGAAAACCTCTTTGAGAATTTCTTGAGAACATTCTTCGCCTCTGACTGAGATGCATAGCTGTAAGCTCTGATAGTCATGGGGAAGTCGTATCACTTCTTCTTAGCCTCAGCACAGAGTAAGTTCACTTGGAGTTCTTGCCTCATTACTTCGATCAACATGATCATATCAGTAGGATACCTAGGCAGCTTCAAAGGGAAATCATCAAAACCTGCAAGATGAAGATATGAGAAACCTCTAAATTGAATGAAATAGCATCCAAATTGGCTGATGAAAGCCATGGATTCAAGGGAGAATTTTCTTTGTGGACAGCCTTGTAACTCCCTGCACAATCTCATTGTAAATGCATCATTAACCCGAAGATACTCAGCATAAATGTTATGCAATTGCAAAGAGGGGAAAAATTCATAACTCTTGACATCGTCAAGAATCTAATCTGGGAAGACCTGGCCAAATTGGGACTGTAAATAGAATATATAAGTGGACTGAAGATAGGTAAAATTCATTTTTGCATTTAGCTCTATCTAGGGCCTCCAAGAGATTCTTACTTACCATAAGCACCCAATCAATGAAGTGATGTTGGGAATAGATTACCTGAAACAAGAAGAAGTGATGATCAACAAAATTGAGTGCCTCACTCTCACCTCTAATCCTATGGAATAACACTAGAATATCAATGATCTTTGGCTTCAAATTAGTGCCATATAATGTCTTTGGTAGCTTCCCTTTGGCACTCTTGAGTTCTTGAAACCATTCTTTTATTATCTCCTTCTTCCAAACTGACTTTTTGGAAATATATTCAATCACCACTCGACTGTATGTCATTTCTAAATACTCAGCTTTCTCTTTGATGCAAAGCACATTCTGGACCAATTCCCTATCAATAGATAGCAACATCGTATCATTGGGAAAGAGAATTTTCCTGGTATCTAGGTTGTACTGAGTGATGCATTCTCGAATAAATTCTTGGGCTTGAATAGCCTTGAGAAAACCAGCGGCTTCAACTAATCTGCTCTCCTTCAACTTCTCCATAATAGGATGTATCTGGTCCACTTTTAATCTATTCTGGAAGTTCTGCATGTAAAAGAACTTGAGAGATGTATCCAAAATCTTATGCCATTCAGAAGTAATGCCATTTATTCCATCGAATCTCATGAATCTGGAAGCCATGCTTCTAATGATTTGTATTTGGAAATTAGAATTATCTCTTAGGGATGTGGGAGCAAGGAATAGATAAAATATGAGACTTCAAATTCAAAACAATTTGGCAAACAAATGGTAGCTCTCGTTCTCAACTTTCAACTAAATTTATAACTTTTGAATTCTTATAGTTTAATGGCCGACTTCCCATGCCACACAAATGAAAAGACCCCAACATTAATGAAAAACCCCGTTATGAAGTAAAATGACTTTATTTGAATTAATTACCTTGCTTTTACGAGCCATTAAGAAATGTCTTTTAACTTTTAGTAACCACAATAGTAAATTTTTTGAGATAGCGGAAAATCACTTTTATGCTTCTCCTTTGGGCGGAGAAGTGCTCTTGGAGTGCTCTCGGTTCAAAAATCTGCAAGGGAGAAATTTGATCTATCAGGATGCCAAAATGGCATGTGTCAATTTCATTTGCCTTCTTTATATCTCAGATTCTTTATGAGACAGGTTCTTCCTTGAAATCACTTCATTTAAATGGTTTGGCAGAAAACATACTCCGTGGGTCAAAACCTGCTTGTAGGAGTAGGGGAGAAGTCATTTTTTTCTTTTCCGCCTTTGGGTTATTTCCTTGACTTATTTCTATTGAATCATTCCCTTTGGCTTGTAGAGGTGTAATCCAGACACAACAACCCTTCTTAAGCCTACAGGATCGATTAGATTGGTACTTCTTGTTGGGACATCACTTAGTAGTCATCGATGGAAGATGCACTCTGTTGATACTTTTTTTCCAGTGGAGAAGCTCGAGCTCGATTATCTGCCAAGCTACAAAATGAAGGATTATGGCTAAATATTTCCATTGTGTGTAACACTAATGTTAGAAATCTTTGAACCATGGCCTTTAACGAATTGGGAACTTAACCTATGCAATAAAAATATGAACTCACAAATAGAAACCCTCTGGTTCCTAAAAGAGAAGGCCATCTGGAAAAATCCATTAAAGGCTCCCTAGTCTAAAGTAAAATTTTCTAGACTTAGACTCAGGACTAACAAGAAGCTTTCAAGACCACCACTATACATTAAACACTCACTTTTTTATGAAAGGTATGTAGACCAAAAGTGGGGAAATAGATGGCTCTATCTGGGGACTTGGACATTCACATGTCCAAGCAAGGAATCTCAAATCTCTGGTTTCACAAAGCAAAACAAAAGTTGGCTCACAATAAAACTAAAGCAAGACATGGAAAGGGAAAACAAGAAGGGAACCTAACTAGGAAAACAAAAGCAAGAACTAAACATAACTATTGTACAATACAGGGGTTACCTATTTTCAATTTAAATCTAATAGAGCTTCAAATCCTAACCATTATACGTTAGGGGTAGCGCTTCACCATATGGATATGTCAATTTGAAAGAATTCTTCTCAAACGCTTGATGGATCTTCAAACATCCTCTCCATAGTGTTTCAAATTTTCCATGCATGCCCTTGGGTGCCCTACAATTGTCCCACAACAACACCATGTCTCCTATCATAAATTTCTGGGGTCTGCTCTTTTTGTCAAACAAACTCTTCACATGTATCTGATGCTGTGTAATGTGGTCAACCATTTTCTCTCTTTCTTCTTCCAATTTGTTTAGGTACAAAATCCTCTTTTCTAAACCATTTTCATATATGCCATCTTCTACTGTTGTTCTCAGTTTGTAGGTTTCTAGCTCCAATGGTAATGGAAGGATGGCCTCTACTTCGTAAACAAGTTCAAAAGGGGATACTCCTATGGCTCTTTTGGGAGTAACTCTATCTGCCCATAGGGCTTCTGTTAGGGATTTTTCTTGTATGAATCACAATGCTTGAAATGTCTATATGAACCTTGTGCCTTTTACTCCTAATTCAGAGACAAGAAAAGCCTAATTGCTAAGGACTAAATAACATCCTTCTTCATTTTTGAGTTCCACATATACTCAGGCAGGTTTTACCTTGAAAGATTACTGATATCACAGTATTTGTTATTATGGACACTGATTTGTCATGTATCTCTATTGAACCAACTTTATAAAATACCTTGTAAATGATCAAGCATAATCATATACAGGATTTAACCATGCAAATCATAATCTTAAATATGACAGAAAACCAGTGATACAAGGATTTTAATCCTTCTTCCTTTTCTTGATAGGAGGGACAACCTAAATGATTCCCTCTTCAAGGAATCAATAACATGGACAGTGTCCTACTGACAGAGGTCCTTAAACAAGTTCAGCTTATGTGTTCTTAGTAACAGAGTGTTTAAATTTGGTTTGGTTCTGATAACTTGGAATACTTTGAACATAGATAGATATTCAGAATGTTTTCTAGATCAGTGCCTATCCTTAGGGCTGCAGAGTC
>MU227775.1:1863764-1943491 GCA_018584345.1 Thuja plicata
AACACTGCAACAGCTCAGAATATCACTTTTGCTGAAACAATATTTTAACTCTGAAATCATAAACTCGGTGAATAGGAATGAGTGCATGATCCTCTGTTTATAGCCATAAGGTTCAGAGTACATGGCTTAAAGTTCAGAAATGTCAGTTCTGCAATTAATTTGATATGCCATGAAACATTCAAAAACCTAGCCATAGTCGCGCGAGGTGACAGGAAATCAAATTTAAATCCTGAGAATTTTTGGCGCAATCATCAAACGGTTAAGACAGCTGACAAGGCACTCTGTGATTCATCCTCTATCATACATCTTAGCTACCTTTTGTACACAGTAATCAAAAATTCTTTTATCTGATTGGCCGCTGGGTGATTTCCTCTGTCACGTCATCCACTTGGCACTGCTTTATGGATCCTGTTATCAAGCGACCTCACGACCTCATTAAGTCTCTTTGTCGTGAGCACATCTTCTCAACCATGGTTTGATCATCAGATTAGGCAACAATGTAACTCTTTACCTCAGCTGACCCAAGTCTTTCTAGTGATTAGGCGATTATGCAAAAATCTAAGTCGCGGGGAGTTAACCTTAACTCATCCATTCTTCTCCAGACAACGCGACAAACCCTTGTTTTTTTAACTTCTCATGGTAATCGCTAAGTCACTGGATGTTTATTTCTCTTTTCAAGACTTCACGACAACACTTAGTCACTGAGTCGGGTGATAAGCTTAACATAATCTTTTATTGAAAAGGTACCCTTTCTCTGTTTATAGAAACCTCGCGACATACCTTAATCGCTTAGTCAGAAGGACTTTCTCCCTGGGGCACTTTTATCACCAGACTACGCGACCACCGTCAGATCCCTTTACTTCTTCATCGAACGGCTATCTTTTAATCGCTATACATTTCCTCATGCCCTTAAATTATCAGGAGACTTCGCGATCGAGGGTGAAATGACTTAGTCTCTTTATCGCTTGATCCCTTTCCTTCATCAAGTGATCACCCGACAACCACTAGCTCTGTGACAGATTTCATCTGTTCTTTCATCCTCTTTATGCACACTGGGAATCTGAGTCACCGCCCCGATCTAGCGACATCCCGACTGAAGGAGACCTCTTAGCATGAAACAGTTAGTCGCATGGTCGGGAATGTTATGCACTAACCGCCAAATATCACGAGACCACGCGACTGAAGAAAAGCCTAACTGTTTGACTGAGCAGATCCAGCGACCATGCGACATGAAGAAAGCGCAAGGTTGGGAGACATTTCTTTGACTTGCCATTTCTTCTCGCGATCACCCGACTGAGGCGGGTCCCATTCATTTTAAAAGGTCATAACATGATAATCAAGCGACAACCCGACTAAAAGGAAATCTCTAAGTCTCGATACACAGATGGAATATTCAATTTCTTAACGAGACTACACGACACAAAGGAAAAACGAAGTCGGGGAATGATTTGGCATATTCGATCTGGGTCATGTGATCAAGCGACCTGACTTAAAGCACATGTCTTAAGTGACTTGAAAAAGGTAACGAGGAAATATAAGACATGGAAAAGGGTTTAAAATGCATCGTTAACATTTGGTTGCTAGGGTTTTTTCAGGGTTTTGACAATTTGGCAAGGTATAGGCATGAAAACCTGAAAATTTTCAGAGAGCAGGACTAGAAACAAGGCAAGGCAGCAAAAACATGAAATACAACCAACAGCTTCATAGATTTTCTTATGCCAGGTTCTCTACTTGTCTACTATAAGCTTCTTCATGATATTCACCAAGTTTTTATTGCTAGATTCAGCTTGACCGTTCCCTTGAGGGAAATAGTTAGAAGAATGACTGACCATGATTTCATACTCGAAACAAAATTCAATAATTTCTTGAGAGGAAAAGTATGCAGCGTTAGCCATAACTAACTTAATAGGAACACCAAACCTTACCAGGATGCTTTCTTTGATGAATTCACATACTACTTCTGAAGTAGTCCTTTTGGTTGCTTTCACCTCCACCCATTTTTTGAAGTAGTCAGTCATAGTGGTTATGTAGGTATGAACTGCACTGGACGCAGGGTTTATAGGACCAATAAAATCAAGACCCCATTATTGAAAAGGACCTTCAATTATCACCAATCTCAGAGGTAACATTGCTAACTGTAGCCTTCCGGTAAACATTTTGCATTTCTCACACTTTGCTACCCAGTGGTAAGCATCTCTAAACATTCCTAGCCAGTAATAACACTACCTCAGAATCTTGAATGTGGTAACTGACGAGGAGAAATTTCCTCCATAGGCTTCATCATGAAATACTTTTAACAACTTCTCTTGTTGCTGTCTATCGACACATTAGAGAAAGGTCCCGTCTATTGATCTCTTATATAACCTATCTTCCCAGATAACATATTAGAAGCCTTCAGTTTCAGGTCTCTTCTTTTCTTAGAAGTCAGCCCTTCAAAGCATTCACCATATGTAAGGAAATATATGATGTTTTCAAACTAGGGGTCTTGCATACTTACTGCCAAAACCAATTGTGTAGCTTCTAGATCTTTGCCTGCTTGGTTTTACGCCATTTCTCTGCATAGTGCATTGCCTCTTACCAGCTTTGTGCTCTTGATCTCTACATCATAATATTGCATTTTAGCTACCCATGCTCCTCTATTGTTGCATCCTATATTTAGTTGAGTCAATATGCTCTTCACTGTGATATCTGGTACATACACAAGAGAATATGAGTGTAAGATGTAGAATCTAAAATTCTTTAAAGCCTTAACAACTATGAAAGCGTGTTTTTTAGTTTGGGAATATTTTAGCTTGTGATTTTTTAGAGGCGTGCTCATAAAAGAAATAGGAGCCTGGACTCCCTCCTCATTTTTCTACATGAGAATGGCTGATAGAGTATGTTCAGACGAATAACAATAGATTACAAAGTCTTTCTTCTAATCAGGTTGACATAACATTAGAGCATTGGCTATGGCATTCTTTATGTTTTTGAAGGCTTGCTTACCAGATTCATTCCACTTGAAATTCACATTTCCCTTCATCATATCAACTATACATTTAGTAATTTCCAAAAAATCTGGAACGAAGCTCCTGAGAAAGTTAACCTGACTAAAAAAAGATTTTACTCTAGATTTATTCACAGGTAAACTCAATTGTTGAATAGATCTGACCCTTTCTGGATCGATTCTTATGCCTTCCTGGGAGACAATGTGACCTATAAATTTCCCCTCAGTTAAACAAAAGACTGACTTCTTGGGATTTAACGAAATCCCATCCTCTTGAAACCTTTGCAATAATTTCCTTAAGTCATTTATATGATCTATTATTTTCCTAGAGAATACAGTAAGATCATCCAAATACATACCAATGATTTTATTCTTCATGTTACTGAAGGAAAGGTCCATACCTCTCTGAAAAGTAGCTCCAAAGTTGATTAGCCCAAATGGCATTCTATAGTAAGTGAAAGTGCCCCACGGGGTGGTGAACATCATTTTATGCTGGTCCACTTTATCAACTTCTATCTGATTATATCCTAAAAATCTATCCAACATAGACATCATTTCAGCTCTAGCTACGATCTACAGTAAGTGATCCATATTGGGAAGAGCATAATTGACTTTCAAAGAAGATTAGTTAAGATTTTTGAAGTCTACACAGATTCTTATCTCTCCATTCTTCTTCCTCACAGGCACTATGTTTGCCACCCATGTAGAGTGGTGTATAGGATAGATGATCTTTGCTTTAAGCATTTTATCTACTTTCTTGAATATTGCATCCACAACTTTGGGATTATAGTTCCTTTGCTTTTGCCTAAATGGGGTAGCTTTAGGTTTTAAGGGGATTTGATGCTTGAATTTCCCACCCATAAAACTTTTTAGGTCTTCATAGCTCCAGGAGAAAACGTCTGAGTGTTCTAGGAAGAGTTTCCTTGCCTCATTCCATTCTTCTTCAATACAAAACTTCCCAATGTTGATCATCTTGGGATCTTTCTCAGTTCCAATATTCATTCTTTAATACTCGCCAGTAGTAGGACCTCTTTCAATTCTTTTCTTCTTCACAAAAGTGTCGTGCCTATTGAAATTTTTTTCAAGAGTAACTAGATGGGGCGGGATGATATTACCTTGCAACTAGATAATATCTAACTTATCTTTCTTTTTCTTATCTGGATGATCTCTTTTACGATTTCCACAGACCTCTTTGTGGAAGTCACCACCACTCTCTAGAAACAGAAGGAGATTCTTTTCATCTTTGAACACTTGCCAATCTTCCACATTGTCAGGTATGGACAGTCGATAGATGACATCCACTTGGTACTTCTTGTCTTTGAATTCCAGGTGGGGAAGGAGTAATGAAGCTGACACACCTAGGGAGTCCGCTTTGCAATTTAACTCTCTTGGCACTGATTCAATAAAGAATGTGTCTAGTGTTTCTATTTCATCTCATACTCTATTTTTGTAGTTCTTTAGAGTATGATTTTTAACAGAGTATTGGTTCTTAACTTGGTGCACGATAAGATCTGCATCACCACAAGCTCTCAAAATCTTCACATCTTTTTCCTTTGTAGTGATGATTCCTAATATAAGGGCTTCATATTTAGCATTATTGTTGGTATTTCTGAATTCTAATTTATAAGCCATAGGCTCACATATTCCATCTGGTGATATCAAGACCACACCTGCACTGGATCCTGATGAAGCACAACTGCCATCAAATTCAAGTGTCCAGATTTGAGATGACTCTTCTTCGGTGAAAAATTCCTTTCCCCATTCTCCTAGTTTCACTTCCTCAATGTGATCATCAAAAAATAGCATATAGCTACCAAATTCCAATTCTTGATATAGAATTTGGGCTTTAGGATCATCTGACTTCAGCACTGTAAGCTTAGTTTTCTCTTCCGAGACCAGTTTAATTTTTTATTACCCATCGGGATTAAAGCTTGATACCAATCTAACTTTATTTCCCCTCCTAGATCTCTATAGAAACTCCTACTTAGAAACAAATCGTGGCTAGCAGGTATATCAACAACCAGAATTGTTAACAACATCTTCTTCTCATGGTGCACTGCCAGAGCCACTTGGGCATCCTTAATTTGTCCAACCAGAGGTACTTTCTTGGAGTCCATAGAATAGCACCTACCATGAGCTTTAGTAAGGGTAAGTCCCAAAGCTTTAGCTACTTTTGATGGCATCACGTTATCTGAGGCTCCAGAGTCTATTATACAATTGCTCAACTTGCATCCATTAATATATAAAGACACATAGAATGGATTAGGCTTCTGACCTGGGAAATTAGCTAACATAGATGATTCACCTTCCTCAATGGGCTTCGCAAAAATTGACTCATCTTCTATAGTAGTCATGATGTTATGGTTTAGCTTCTGATTCCCTTCAGTATAGTAATCTACTAATTTTTTCAATTCTATAGGATTGGACTTGAGATAATCTATGGGAGAAATTTGAATTTGAGAGTCTCTACACAATTGAATAATGTCAAAAGAGTTCTACTCCTTACTTGGTTGTAGGATTCTCATGCCTTGATTGGCTTCCTTAGAGTTAGAGGTAGACACCTCATTATTTTTAGGTGGGGGGAAGAGGCAAGACATTTATCTTTCTGGCTCCTGGTCAAGACTGTATAGGAAGTCCCATCTATGGTCGCATAACATGTTGCTCCTTGTTCAAAGTCAGACTCATACTCTAAATATAAATTTTTAGAGTTGCCATGGGAGTATGAATCTGGTTTGGCTCCCGAGAATCCAGCATTCCATTCATCAGTCTGATGTATTTTCCAAGCATAGGCTACATCAGGTTAGCTTTCTCCATCGTGATTTGTAGTTAGATGAAAGGCACACATATTTCCTCTTTTAGGGGGGGCTTCAATAGCTAGTCTTTGTGGTGGACTAGTTAACTATAGTTATTTACTGTTAGCAGTCCTCCCATCATTTCCCCTTCCACGTTTCTCTTGATAGTTCCATTGATAAGGGTTATTGAATCTAGGAAGTTGCCTTTTGAAGGCGATGAATTCATTTGACAATTTTTGGATCATCTCAGCAGACGATGTAGTACCACTAGAACTGGCTCTTGACTGGATTTCCCTCTTCCATTTCCTAGATGAGATCATGTGGTCTTTGAGTTCCATGGTAGTTCTCTGTGTAGCATCCAAACCTCAGGATTAACTCTTCTTAGATCATAATTGATGTCTGGTGGCACAACACTTATAAAGAATGTTTTCAAATTTCCTGTCGTAGGCTTGTCAGCCACTGGAATATGATTTAAAAGCTTATTGAATTTAGATATGCAATCTCTCATACTAATAGAAGGATCTTTCTTGATAGAGGTTAATTGCATCAAGAGAGCATGTTCATCTTCCACAATTTTGAGCCTTCTTTCAAAAGCAGCTCTCATAGAGGCCTAGTCTGTGATAGAAGAATTTGGTAGGTGGTGAAACCAATTGGCAGCGCCCTCAACAAGCGTCTCAACAAATAATCTAGTGGCCACATCCTCTTCTCATACTACTAGAATATTTACAGAATCAAAGAATTCAGCAATATGTATGAAATTCCAAAATTGGTAATGCATGAAATTCTACTAAAAATGCAGATGAAAGACTAAAGACTAATGATGAAACAACAATGAATCTATCTATATCACAAGAAAATTTCCCAAACTTAAGATAACAACTAATTTCCCCTTTTTCTAATTCTATCAAATCATAATAAAAAGCTCTGGTTCAAACACATATTGTAAATCCAACTTCAAAGAAACAACCAAATTCAATAGAAAGATAAGTGCAATGCAGATGGAATAGATAAAACAATGGTATTGTGACACACAAATTTGACTCAGCAAAATACTAGCTTTCACACCAAAATTTAGCTGACCCTTGTATTGATTTTGGAAATAGTACATATAGATTCCCAGATTGGGCCATTACAAAAAAGGGGGAGAACCAAAATGGTTCAACTTCCCCAACTAGAAATGATAACTGAAAGATTTATTGGTTATAATAGTATCAAAAATAGCACAAGGGGGAATCTATTTAAGCTTCTATTTCCTTCCCCTCGTCTAATTTAGCCCTATAGGCTGTAACAACTGTAATGAATTGAATGAGTTCTTTGTGCCTATTGACATGGATGTTAGTGTATCAAATGAGCCACCTGGAATGTTCCTTGTCGATAATATTAATGGCATCAGTCCAATATTTTAGTTCTTCCATCATTCTGAAAATGCATACACTCAATTGTTGAAGTTCTGGTACTTTGTCTAGATGAGAGGAAGAATCTTCTATCAATTTATGCCAATAATAGGAAAATGAATTATGCATATTGGATACTCTGATTATTTCTTTCCCCTGACCATTGGTCTGTGGTTCTGTATGAAGCCCTAAGAGGAGTTTGAAATCTTTGCTCTGCTCCTCTTTGATCTTGATATCTGTCTGTTGCAATCCTGCTTTGGCTTGGATGATCATCTCGATCTTAAACTCTAGACTTTGAAGCCATTTGATCAAAGGCTCATCTCTTTTCTATAAAATCTTAGCTTTTAGAGCTTCTTTAGTCTTCAACTTTACTGCCATAGGCATCATGACTATACATTGCTGGCACTTCACCCTTTCCGATGTGATAGTCTGTAAGTTTGTAGCAATGTTACTTCTCTCTACCTCCAACCTTAGAAGGGCGTTACCTAGTTGTTCAACCACTGCTAGTCCCTCAGACTCAAGCCTCTCAATCCACCATTTACCAATCTTCCCATAATGCCGGTCCTCTTGCAACTTAGCCAGAATGGCTTGGTTCTCCACAACACTGGGGTCAAAGGTGGTTTGGGTGTTGGGAAGGCTTGCAATCAGAGTGAGGAGCTTCTTGATGAAGTTGGTCAACTTAGCCACTTCTACCTTAAGTTGAACCTTGGCAGTCTTGATCCCCTCAAGCTCCTCTTGTATCACTACATTGATAGAATTCCACCAATCCACCTTGGTGTCATGACAAGCCAAGCCCATATCAAATGACTGTAACTAAAAATCTGAAGCAGTCATATCTTTGAATGTACCTTTCTTAGTTGGCTTGGCCACTTCCATGGTGAATTTCCCAGTCTTAGGATCATGACCCAGGGTAGACATTGTCTTCACTTTCTTTTGTTTGCTCATAGTGGCCTTGGGATGAAAGGCTCATGATAGAGTGTCTTTGTTGGAATCCCCTTCTTTTTCCCTCTTTCTCTTGTGTTCCAGAGCATGTTCTATCCATGACTCTGTGCTAGTGGCTTTGTTGGTAGAAACCAAGTCCTCAATGAACAATTTCCTGATGACTGGAGGTGTAGCCTTTGGTCTTGAAGAAAATGGATTTAGTGAAGTAGGAGAAGAGGATATAAATTTGGCTACTAAAGTGACCTTCTATTTATTCCTAGCCTCTCCTTCTGATTATGTGGTTGAAGAAGCATCTTCACCTACTTCCATTATGATGGGAGACCCTCTCCTAGGAGAATCTTGGGTTGGGGTGTGAACTAATACATCTACCATGACTACTTTTACTAACCGCTCAGGTTCTGCATCCTTGGTGAGCTCCTTTGTTGTTCCAATATTTGGGAGTGGACCTTCTCCACAAGTCTTCTCCAATGTGATTGTTTTCTCAGGGGGTTCATCACCTCCTCCCACTGGCTGGGTTGATCCTTTAGTAATGATTGGAAATGTTACCGATGAAGTGGTTGTAGTACCAAAAGTATCCTTTTCCAGGGTTCACTAAGTAGGAGGCTTCCTTTTTGATCTCTTCCTTCAGCTTGTAGTCCATTCAACCCATTGTTCTGTTCTTTTGTAGATGCTCCCCATTAGTGTTGGAAAATACTCAATGGCTTGGTCCAGCATGGGTTTAGAACTGACAAGGGTAAAATTTATCTCCTCTAGATATGTATCATCATACATATGATTTCCATCATCTTCTAGCCCCTCTACTGCAATGTTAACATTGAACTTCTTGATTTTTTCAATAGTTGACTTGGCCTAGAATCTCTCTCTGCTTTCCAAATCATCCTTACAATTAGCCTAGTAGTCTTCAATATCATGTACATGATGAATTGTGTGACTCATTTGCAATACATCCCTGGCATAGTTCACTGGGTCATATTGCAGTCTCAAGACATCATAGGTTTCCAAAGAAAACCTCATTGAGAATGTCTTGAGAATATTCTTTGCCTTTGACTGAGATGTGTAGCTATGAGCTTCGATGGTCATGGGGAAGTCATATCACTTCTTCTTATCCTCAACATAGAGTAAGTTCACTTGGAGTGCTTGCCTAATTACTTTGATCAACACGATCATATCAGTAGGATACCTGGGTAGCTTGAAAGGGAAATCATCAAAATCTGCAAGATTAAGACATGAGAAACCTCTAAATTGAATGAAATAGCATCCAAATTGGCTGATGAAAGCCATGGCTTTGGGGGAGAATATCCTTTTTGGACAGCCTTGTAACTCCCTACATAATCTCATTGTAAATGCATCATTAACCTGAAGATACTCAACATAACTGTTATGCAATTGCAAAGAGGGGAAAAATTCATAACTCTTGACATCATCAAGAAATTCCTCTAATCTGGGAAGACCTAGCCAAATTTGGAGTGTAGCCAGAATATATAAGAGGACTGAAGACAGGTAAAATTCATTTCAGCGTTTAGCTCTATCTAGGGCCTCCGAGAGATTCTCACTTACCAGAAGTGCCCAATCAATGAAGTGATGTTGGGAATAGATTACCTAAACCAGGAAGAAGTGATGATAAAAAAAATTGAGTGCTTCACTCTCACCTCTAATCTTGTGGAGTAACACCAGAATGTCAATGATCTCTAGCTTTAGATTAGTGTCATATAATGTCTTCAACAGCTTACCTTTAGTGCTCTTGGTTTCTTGAAACCATGCTTTCATTATTTCCTTCTTCCAAACTGACTTTTTGGCAATATATTTAGTCACCGCTCGACTGTATGTCATTTTTGAATACTCAGCTTGCTCTAGGACGCAAAGTGAGTTCTGGACCGATTCCCTGTCAATAGATAGCAACACCATATCATTGGGAAAGATAATTTTCCTGGTATCTGGGTTGTATCAAGTGATGCATTCTCAGATCAATTCTGGGGCTTGAATAGCCATGGGAAAACCAATGGCCTCAACTAATCTTCTCTCCTTCAACTTCTCTATAATAGGATGTATCTGGTCCACTTTTAATGTATTCTGGAAGTTCTGCATGTCAAAGAACTTCAGAGATGTATCTGAAATCTTATGCCATTCAAAAGTAATTTTGTTCATTCCATCAAATCCCATGAATCTGGAAGACATGCTTTTGATGATTCATATTTGGAAATTAGAAGTATCTCTTAGGGATGTAGGAAGAAGGAATAGCTAAAATATGAGACTTCAAATTCAAAACAATTTGGTGAACAAATGGTAGCTCTCATTTGCAACTTTTAACTGATTTTATAACTTTTGAATTCTTACCGTTTAACGATTGACTTCTCATGCCACATGAATGAAAAGACCCCAACATTAATCAAAAAGCATGTTATGAAGTAAAATGGCTTTATTTGAATTAATTACCTTTCTTTTACAGGTTATTAAGAAATTGATTTTCACTTTTAGTAACCGCAATGGTAACTTTTTTGAGGTAGCGAAAAATAACTTTTCCGCTTCTCCTTTGGGCAGAGAAGTTCTCTTGGAGTGCTCTCAGTTCAAAAATCTGCCAAGGGAGAAATTTGATCTACCAGGATGCCAAAATGGCATGTGTTAATTTCATCTACCTTCTTTATATATAAGATTCTTTACGAGATAGGTTCTTCCTTGAAATTGCTTCATTTAAATGGTTTGGCAGAAAACATACTCCGTGGGTCAAAACCCACCTATAGGAGTAGGGGAGAAGTCATTTTCCACTTTTCCACCTTTTGCATATTTCCTTAATTTCTTTCTATTGAATCATTTTCTTTGGCTTGTAGAGGTGTAATCCAGACACAGTAGCCCTTCTTAAGCCTAAAGGATCCATTTTAGAACTTTACTTCTTGCTGGGACATCACTTAGTAGTCATCGGTGGAAGATGCACTATGTTGATACTTTTCTGCTAGTGGAGAAGATCGAGCCCGATTCTCCGCCAAGCTGCAAAATGAAGGATTACGGCTACATACTTCCATTGTGTGTAACACTGATGTTAGAAATCTTCAAACCACAACCTTTATTGGATTGGGAACTTAACCTACCCAATAAAAACATGAACTCACAAATAGAAACCCTCCGGTTCCCAAAAGAGAAGGGAATCTGGAAAAATCTGGTAAAGGCTACCTAGCCTAAAGGAAAATTTTCTAGACTTAGACTCAGGACTAACAAGAAGATTTCAAGACCACCACTATATATTAAACACTCACTTTTGTCTAAAAGGTATGCAGACCAAAAGTGGGGAAACAAATACCATAGTGCATCTTGATTCATGCTAATTTGGCATTTGTGCAATAAATATAGGAAATTATGTAAGATATAGCATTTGCAAAACATAGTTCCATACCTGCTTGTATTTATTAGTTGGAGATGGTGGAGCCACCTAATCCATTAGATGAGGTGCCAATGACTATTGTGCTTGGTCCTTCATTATCATTTGATGCTCTTTTCCACATTTAATTTTTGATCCTCACAATTTCCTCAATTGTATTTCCATTCCCATAAGTTTATATTCAGTCTGCACAATCTCTTCTTAGGTGATTGACTTTGTGATAGTGAGAACATGCCATTCTAGAGCTTGACCAATTCCTAGATCTGATTTTCCATTGTCTCATAAATTTTTTTGCTATGTGTCCATATTTACCACATGTTTTACAACTATTCCAAGTGTTGTAATCCCATTCATAAGCATTGGCTTGTCTTCTCAGTTGATTTACCTTTTCTTGTCCTTTAGGCTTCTAGATTTGCTTTGTGTTCTTTCTGCATGCTTGAGATATGTGACAATGCATGTTGAAATTTTTATAATATTTATCCATGTATGCTTTCTTCTATGGTTTGTTCAAATTGGATCTACACTCATGTGCTTGTTGTCAATGCTTATTACAGTTATAGCAAATACCATTGAATTTAGGAGAGTTTCTAGGATTAACTTTTGGTTTTCTTCTACAAACATTTGATGTGTGGCCTAGTTTTCCACAATGATGACAAGAGGGATTCTTGGGCTTCAGGATTGAGTATACATTCCTTTTTTTAGATTTATTTGATGATTCTCCTTTCTCGGTATACCCTAATCCGGTATTGATGTTCAATCTTCTTTGATAGTTGAGAATTTCATCCATTCTCTTAGTTCTTTCTTCAGATCTCTTATTCAGTTTATTATATTATTGTAACATCTTCACTTCATTTCTTAGTTTTTCATTTTCTTCTTTCAATATACCAATATCCTCTATTCTTTTTGCAAGTTCATTATTCACCCAATTAGCATCATGATTCATAGTAACCACTTGATTGGTAATATTAAATTAATGTTCAGTAAGTCTCAATATCTAATTAGTTTCTTTCTCTTGTAACTTTTTAGTCATCTATCTTCTATCATAAACAACCATGTTTCTATCTTGTTCATCTTTCTTTGCATCATTCAAGACTTCAAACATTCTAACCATTTGTGTATATTGACCGATCTGCAATGATTTCACTTGTTCAGTAAGTTGTTGATTGCTTTCAGATAGCTTTGATATGATTCCTTCAGATGCATTAGATGTGATACCACATTCAGATCCAGATGTATCAAATGGGTCATGAATCTCTTCTTTATGATAGTAAATCTCATTACAGCAAAGTGTCATGTCCTTTCTCTTAATCAACATCTCCCTAAGTTTATGTTTATCTTCCTTATATTGTTCGACATAGATCTGCAACTGTAACTTCTGATTCTCAAAGGTTTTGTCAAGTGTATACCTTTCCATTATAAGATCTTTTCTCATCATCTATTAAAGCTTCAAAATAATATAACTAGCTCTAATACCAATTGTTGGGATAATGGAAAGGATGTGTATTGAGAGGGGATGGGTGAAAC
Organism: Thuja plicata; assembly: GCA_018584345.1. Classification (NCBI taxonomy): domain Eukaryota; kingdom Viridiplantae; phylum Streptophyta; class Pinopsida; order Cupressales; family Cupressaceae; genus Thuja; species Thuja plicata. Next base: position 1,876,773 of record MU227775.1, read on the forward strand.
AGTACCCTTATAACTTTTTGATTAAATCTTTTAAACATTTTTCTTCATTAACCAATTGAGTAGATTCACATATACCAAACATGTAGTATCAATTCTGAAATGTAAATGCATGTAAACTAAACAATACACATTCATAAGATTAAGTACTCATGACACTAGTATTTTTGTATCATAGAAAACTCCTGTTAGAAGGTAAAAACTACAGTGGGGATAAGACCCACAAAACTTCAATACTGTAGAAATTAAGTTATCCTGTTAAATATTTACAAAAAATGATCACTTCTGATGATCTTACCCTGTTAGGAGTAACAATAAGATTGATTAGATCTACGTTGGGTTAATATTTTCAACACAATCTATGTGTTCACTCAGTTAAGAGATTTACAATAAGACAGTTAAGTCTACTGTGTGAAGAGATTTAGAGGTCTATTACAATTGTTAGAGAGTAATAAAAATTTAATCTGAAACTTATACAATCTCAATATTGCTCATACATATCCATTAAGTTCATACAAAAATATATCACCTCAATGTGAATGATAATACCTTCTTCTCTGTTATGCTTGATAGCCTTGCCTTAGTTCTGAAAATTGATTTCTGCAATTAGTCTCTTTCTCTAAAAAATCCCTTGTTTGATCTCTGATATCTGTAGTATGGAGGCTACTTGATCATTTCTTGATCAACATACATTACAAAATTTGACATCTATACATTTATATATCAAACAATATGACCTAATTAGGGTTTAAAAATTACATCCTTATCCTAAGATCAATGATATACAAAATTTACCTTGATCATCTACACATAGGATACATAAACAATTAATGCTGTAAATTTGTAATTAATGTCCTCCTCGATCATGTAAACCATTATCTAGGTCAGCTAAAAGTTGTTACATCAAATAATGTGCCATAAAAAACTTTTAGGTGGAAATTGTTCCACTTGTTTATTGTTGTCTCTCGATGCTTGGTGTTTTATGTGTATCTTGGTTATATTAGTGTTCGGTTATGATGTGTAGCTTAGTATTGTCTTCTATTTGGTATAGTCTATCTACTCACTAATCACAAGATTCTGTTAACTCTAGGCGTGATTAGTGCTCTTAGTTAACTCTACACTTTGGTGATATAAACTAACTGTCTTGTTTTCATTTGCTACTAACTGTCCATTATGTCTTCTTGATAACTAATGACAACTTCAATGTGAAATTGGAGTAACATTAGAAACTCTGGAGGCACCTATACTGAAGAAGAAGTGATCGCAAGATTCTTAGATCTTTGATACCTATTTACAAAACTAAAGTGCAAGAGATAGAGATCATATGTTTGATGGAGAACTTCAACAAAGAGTGGTTGATTGTGAAGTTAACTACCTTTAAGGCCGCAGAGTTGGGAGATTCATTATCTAAATTTGAATCAGCATTCAAGGGCACTGTGTGTAGTAACACAAACATTTTATCAGGTCTTGTGAGCACCACCAGAAGTGACTTACGATAAGAACTTGGTAAACATGTTGATAATTGGTAAAAGATACATGAAGAAGAGAGGAAGTTAGATGAAATTGTGGCCCTAGTCAAAAGAAGAGAAAAGAGAGGTAAGGGTAAGTTTGAAGGAAAGTTACCTCTGAAATGTTTTTCATGCAATAAGATAGGCCTAAGAGTTCCTAAACATAAATCTAAGTTTCATAGACCTAATTACTCCAAGGATAAGGAATGTTACTATGCTAGTGAAGGTGTGTCTAATGATGATGCTGTGGATTATGAGGAAATTGGATTTATTTCTATAAAAGATGATGAACCTATTTATGAATAGAAAGCCCTAGTATCACATGTTGAAAAGAAATTTGAATGGATCATAGACAATGGTTTTTCACATCATATGACTAGTGATAGAAACAAGTTTGTTTAGATAACTAAATATAATGGTGGTATAGTCAGATTTGGTGACAATACTCCTAAGTTTATCATTGGAGTGGGATAGATTTCTCTTGATGGTAAAAATAATAGTAATGATGTATTGCTTGTTGATGGAATTAAGAATAACTTGTTGAGTGTTGGATAAGATGTAGACAAGGGTTATCATTTGAAGTTCAATAATGGAAAATGTTCTATCATAAGTTAAACAAGAGATTTGATCACATCTGGTACTAAGTCAATAGGTAATGTATTTTAGCTGAATACTATAGAAGTTTCTTGTTTTGTTGCGAAGGTTGATAATAATTGGTTATGGCATAGAAGATTCCATCATATAAATTTTGGAACATTGTGAAAGAAAGTATGAAAAATGTTGTTAGAGATCCACTGAAGATTGTAAAACCTTCTAACACCATGTATAGAGAATGTGTGATGGAGAAACAAACTAGAAGCAATTTTAAAAGAAAATCTTACTCAGCAAAAGGGAAATTGGATCTAGTGCATAAAGATCTGTGTGGTCTTATATGAACAAGATCTTATTATGGTGAAAGGTAATTCATACTTTTTGTTGATAACTTTTCTAGGATGATGTGGGTTGCATTTCTTAGAGAGAAAGCTGAAGCTTTTGATAAATTCAATATTTTCAAAGCAAAAGTTGAGAATGAATCAGGTTTGAAGATAAAATGTTTAAGGTCAGATAGAGGTGGAGAGTTTACTTCAAATATGTTTAATACCTACTGCAAAGAGCATGTAATATATAGACACACATCTAGTCCTAGGGCACCAAAACATAATGGGATTGTAGAGAGAAGAAATACAACTATATTAGATGTTATTAGAACTATTTTTCTTGAAGGAAATGTGTCAAATGTTCATTGGAGAGAAGTTTTTGGTACTAGAGCTGGACTCATTATGAACAATGGTTTAATCATGCTCCTACTGTGAAATATTTTAGAATATTTGGTAGTAAATTCTATATCAAAAGGGATGATGAGATAGGGAAGTTTGAAGCTAGATGTGATGAAGGGATCTTCCTTGGTTATTCCACTTATAAATGTTTCAATATAAGATTGAGGATGATAATTTAAAGTGCTAATGTCAGGATTAAGGAGAAGTTTCAGATTCAGGAAAGAATATATGACTATAGATAGAGTTCAGAGAATAGGGAGGATACTACAAATCAAGAAGAACCTTTTGAGGTTGATCATGAGATCAAGGTATGTCTGAATGATTCAAATGATTCTACTAAAATTCCAAAGATACCAAGGTATGTTAAGAAAAAACATCCTAAAAATCAAATTATCGGCAATAAAAATATAGGCATGATGACAAGATCTAGATTAAGAAATGAGATTTGTTTGATTCCTCAAGTAGAACCAAAAACTACTGATGAGGCATGTAGAGATGAATCTTAGACTAAATAAATTCATGAAGAATTGGAACAGATAAAGAAAAATAACACTTGGGAATTGGTTACTGGACCTAAGGACAAGAATGTTATAGGGACTAAATGGGTTTTTAGAAACAAATTGAACAAAGAAGGAATGGTTATAAGGAATAAGATAAGACTAGTTTGTAAAGTCTACTCGCAAATAGAAGGCATAGAATTTGAAGAAATATTTTCTCATGTTGATACACATGAGGCAGTGAGATTATTTCTTTCTTATGCTGCACACAAAGACTTTAGAATGTATCAGATGGATGTGAAATTTGCATTTCTGAATGGGGATCTAGAGGAGGAAGTGTATATTGAGCAACCTAATGGATTTCCTTTGATAGATGATGAGGACAGGGTTTGTGAATTGAAGAAGACTTTGTATGGACAAAAAAAAACACCTAGAGCATCATATACTAGATTGGTCATGTATTTGCTTCATCTTGGTTTCAAAAATGGTAATACAGACAGTAATTTTTACTTAAGAACAAGTGAAGATGGAATCTTAATAGTGGATTTTTTGTAGATGATATCATTTTTGGAGGTAATGATGAAATTAGCAAGAAATTATCTTAGGAAATAGAAAATGAATTTGAGATGTTGATGATTGGTAAAATAAAATTTTTTCTTGGGTTGCAAATTAATCAGAACAAGAATGGCATTTTTATTTCTCAAACCAAGTATCTTAAGGAAATGTTATTTTTTTTTTGGAATGGAAGAGTGTAAACCTATTGGAACACTAATGGTTACTGGTTACAAGCTTACTACTACTGATGAATCTCAGAGTATTTTCTAGACCAAGTACTGATCCATGATTGGAGGCTTATGATATATAACTCACACCAAACCAAATACTGCTAATGCAGTAGGAATTATGGAAAGATATCAAGAAGATCCTAAATAGACTCATCTTGATGCAGTAAAGAGAATATTTAGATATATGAAAGGAACACTGGAATATGGCTTATGGTATGAAAAATCTAATGATTTTTTTTGTATACTTATACTAATGCTGATTGGGTAGGAAGTGTTGATGACAGAAAGAGTATGAGTGGTGATGTATTTTTTTCTTGGGAAAAGGCTATTTTCCTGGTTAAGTAAGAAGCACAATTGTATAGCTCAGTCTACTATTGAATAAGAGTATGTTGCCGCTTCTATAAATTGCACACTTATTGTTTGGATGAAGCAGATGCTAGAGGATATTGGGATAACTTTTGAAGAGCCATTGGTTATTCATTGTGATAACACTATCATAGTGAATATGTCAAAGAATCTAGCTATGTATTCAAAGACTAAACATATTTAAATTAAGTATCATTTCTTGAGATACAAGGTTGTAGAGAACGAGATTAGATTAGAGTATATCAACATAAGGGAACAAATAAAAGATTTATCTATAAAAAATTTGCCAAAGGATGTCTTTGAATATCTCAAAGGTATGCTTGGGGTGAGATCTCCTTCTTACAAGAACTAATTGATGAAGGAATGTATCAGTCTAGAGTATTTCAGAGTTATATCATTTCTTGGACTTGATGTATGGATCCACTCCTAAGGGGGAGTGATCGGAGGAACAAAATAGAACACATTTGGGTGTTTGAGCACCTGGTTGTTGCAGGCATGAAAATTTGATAATGCTACACCTTTAAGAGGAAATGTGGTCAAAGGTAGAGTTATGGCACCCTTTTCCATTGATTTCAAAGGGGGAGAGATTCAGTGAAGAGAGCCAATGGAAAATCCCTATTGTTTTACGAAGAGCTATGAAGAGGATACTGAGAAGATTCTATTAAGAGTGGTACTTTTGGATTGATGGATTTTATCATGTGTTTACATAAATTAAAAAGGGGGAGATTGTTGGAATTGTCTTCTATTGGAAGTTTGGGCATTCATATTTTGTCATTGATGTCAACATATGTTCAGTTGAGGTCTCAGTTAGACTAGTTATCGTAGGTACATGCAAGACTGATAGTCGTGTACAAACACTATACATTCTATTAGAGGATATGAGAAAAGATATGTATTAAGGAAGTGGCTGAGATCTTATATCTAATCTCACTTGAGTTTATGTTTCTTTTTGTTTGAGTTACAACAATTTTGGTGAAGACTATTTGCATAACAATGATAGAGAATTGTGATAGTATTAGTCTCCGAGTTTTGTGCATAACTGGGGTGCAAGCATATTTCACATTATACAAACTTGGGGAATGTAAGGAGACATTTTGAGGAATGTTTTTTATGATTCTTGGGTTGCAGGACTCTTGGTCATGTCAGATATGGTATGTGTTTTCAAGAAGATCTATTTGGGGATGACTTCAGAGATGTAGTGTGTATTATGGATGACGAGCATGAATTGCAGATCTTGGATTATATTTGATGATTTGTAATTAATGTTTAATTTTTCAAGGTACTATGTGTATCTTAGCAAGGAGTTATGTAATTATTTTTACATTGGGGAAGTCTTAATTGGCTGACCTAATTGCTTTTGTAAACTTGCATAAGGGAGAGTTATTTTCTTGATTAGGAGTGTGGAAAGTGAAGTGTGGAAGCTGCAAGCTTGTATTTAAGATGTCTACTAGATGTAGAGAAGAGATAGTGATTGTTGAAATTCATTGGATCTATTTAAGAAAAGCTATTTCTATCAGTCAGTTCACTGGATATTATATCTTTGTATAAATGTATCTCAGACAATAATTAGTCCTAAAGGCGGATTTAACCTTCTTTAGGCAGCGAGCCTATTTTTTCTCTTGACTCCTAACAGGGTCTATCCTCTAACAGGGAATGTGTCCCTATGTACAAAATGTAATAATCAGCTCTTAACAAGGCTAAATCTACTAACATGGATACTATACTTTTAGTGCATTATTTCTAGGTATTAATTCCCACATGTGGTTTTCCCTTTACAGGGTTTTCTCAAAAACCATTGGTTGTGTTATGGTGTTGATATTATTGTGTTGAAACTTATAATTTGGTTTTAAAGTTAAATATTATGGCATATAACTGACTCCCCCCTCAGTTGTATTAGTTACCTATTATTTATAACATCAATGCCTCATTCATTAGGCACATGAAAGTTCTAGGTGCATTAGAAAGCCCAAAGGGAATCAACAAACTTTCGTATAAACCTTCATTGGTCTTCAAGGAAGTCTTCCACTCATCCCTCTCCCTGATCCTTATCTGGTGATAGAAACTTTTAAGATCAAATTTTGAAAAGTAACAAGCTTCTCCCAAGTAATCCATTAGGTCTTCTATCCTAGGCATAGGGAATCTATATTTGATTGTTATTCTATTGATTTCCCTTTAATATATGAAAAGTATCCATTTACCATATTTATTGGGTGCTAGAATAATGGGTACTGCACATGGGCTCAAGAGTTTCCTAACTAGGTATTTATCTAAAAACTCTTGCACTTTCTTGGAAATCTCCTCATTTTGAGAGGGTTTCATTTTATATGCAGCTTTGTTAGGTAGTGTGGCACCTATTATGAGGTATATTTTGTGACTAATGTCTTTGATTGGAGGAAGGGAATTGAGTATCTCTTCAACTATTATGACCTTATACTTCTCTAAAAAACTTTTCACCTCCTTGGGAATGTTCTTCTCCTTACTGGTTAACAGATCTCACTCATCCTTTGCCTTTAAAACCAAAGAAAAACCTTGGCCATCTTCTTCCTTTAATGCCTCTAGGAACTCTTTCTCCCCTAAAATCATAATGTTAGGAATAATAGTCCACTAGCACAACTGAGGGGTGGGGGTGACTAAATTGTGATACAAATTATTAAACATTAAACTTTATAAACCAAATCTACAATTTAATTGATAACACAATAAATTCCAAAACTATAACAAAATCCTTTTTGTCAAGTAAATACCGTTAAAGGTAAAACCCTAGTGGGAATTAGCACCCACAAATGATGTAATGAGAGTATAGTATCCCTGTTAAAATATTTAGCCCTGTTAGGAGATTATCACAACATTACAATGCATAGTCCCTATTAAAGGAAAAACCCTGTTAGGAGTCAAGAGTAACAGTGGGCTCACTGCCCAGGCACACTTCCCAAATAATGTTATAGCCACCCTCAAGGATTAACAATCCAAACAAGTCTATATAAGGAATATACAATCGAGTGAACTATTTTATAGCAACTATCTTTGCTTGGTCAGTTCCAATGAAGTACTATAATCACAAAATATTCTCTACATCCAGCAACCAATCAAGGTGCGCAACTTCCACACTTCTTTTCCTTGAATTACCTTCTCATCACATCACTATCATATGCTTATAATTTTCAAAAGAAAAGATATCTCATATATACCCTATTACAATATTTGATTAGGTTGTCTAATTAAGCTTTCCCAATATACAAATAATTATTTAACCCCTTGCTAAGATACACAAGGTACCTAAAAAAAGTAAACATCTATTGCAATACATCAGATATATTCCAAGATCCTTAATACACATTCTTAATCCATAATATACACATCTCTGAAGTCGGCCACAAATAGGTCTCCTCTAGAATACATGCCACAACTAACGTCAACAAAAATCACACAACTAGAAATCAACAAGAAACATTCCTCACTATGTATTGTGTCATCCCTTAAGATCACATAACCTGAATCATCATCGCTTGTAAGATATACCCAAAACACAGAGACCTGCTCTGTCAAATGTCACTATCATAGTCCAGAAATTAGTCTTCAATAAAACATTTGTAACATCTTCAATATGCGATATTAAGCCAAGGGATCTTAGTAATAAGGTCATCACACATCCTTCTACATATCCTCATCTTCACTCATTCTGATTCATCCATACAATGTCCGTACACTTCTGTCAGTCATCATACAATAGTGATAACCAGTATGTTCTCTCCACATAAACATATGTTGACATCAGTGAAAAAACATGAATGCCAACAACATAAGTAGTACCCAATTTTGATATCATCCAACAATATCCCCCTTTGGCATTGATGGAAACATATAGGAAAATCCATCAACCCAAAATTACTCTCTCTCAATACAATATTCTCAATATCCTCAACACAAATCTCCCTAAAGTAGTAGGGATTTTCACATAGAATCTCTTCCCCTTTGGCAACAATGGCAAAGGGTTCCATAAATCTTTGTAAGGTGTAGATTTTTCAAATATTCATGTCTAACAGCCAAGTGCAAAATCAACCAAATGTGTTCCATAGTGTTCCTTCGATCACTCCCCCTAAGGAGTAGATCCCGATCGGTTCTATTTAAGGTATCAAAAACTTAGGCAGTTACAATGACCGAGGGATTGGACATCCGACTAACCAAATATCCTCCTTTATAGAAACTCATTTAATTTATCAACTTAGGGATGTATTACGTGAAATGGGATAGAAAAGTATATGCACCAAGGATTCTTACTCAGACTATGCTATGGCTACAAGAAACAAATTGCTTTGAAAGGAAACTATTCTATAGATAGATGAAACAAATTACTTTGAAAGGAAAGTATTCTATAGCTGTAAATAATGCTGGAAAGGAAATGCAAAAGTGAAAGTGCTAAAGGAATACTACAACTTGGAAACACAAAGACTTGAAAACACAATTATAATGCTTCAATAGTTCTGCCTCTTTGGCTGCAGGAAGTACTAGACTATCTTGCGGCTTTGGCTGCAGGAATTGTGTTAACACCAGAATTACGACACCAAGATGCAGGAAACTTAAACTACATGAAAATGATCCTAATTAGCTAACAAAGATTCCTCACCAAGAGGGCACCCTTTAGTGAGTATCCAAACTCAATTACACTGAATTAAAGATTAACACTTCATTTGCTATTGATTGAAAAAGTGAATTACAAGATTCATAACAACTGTAAAGCAATAAAATGTAAAATATAACTTATAAAGCCTTCCCTTCTCATGAAGAAGTGAGGATTTATTTAAAGAATGGAAAAAATATAACTACTATCCAATCACACCATAAAGATATGCAGAGCTTTTATTATAATCATATTAAATATAAAAGGAAACAATAAACCTGGAGATAGAATATGTCCAAGAAAAATGAAAGAACTAATTTTGACAACAAATATAACTTCCCACTCTCTCCTATATTTCTTTAGAGAATTCATTATGTTGCCTCGGTCTTTTCTCAATTTTTGCCACCTTAATCACCCTAGATCCACTTCTTGGTGTTGCGTTTGAGGTTTCTCAGTGTGAACCTGCTGCAAGACGAGGTTGAGCATCTAGCGCATGGGTGCATTTTACTTGGTCAAGGTGATGATTTCTATATTGATGTTCTACACTTTAGGTGTTAGGATAGAGACATTTATGATAATAAACAGAAAAATATGCATACATCATTCATGTTCAAACAACTAATTCATTCAAAGAGACATAATCATAATTCCAAAGTAAATAATATAGCATTTTCATCCAAGAATAACACATTTAAGTGTCTTAACCAAAACATAGGTCTGGTGGAAGCATGCCACATAATATAAAATATGAAGTAAACATATTTGAAAAATTATAATGAAAGTAGGGAAAAGGTCCTAGCAAAAGCTATCCTAGGGCTTCTAAATTATGGCATTAATATGCCTCATCATTCTCCCCCTATGAAGACTAATGCTTCCCCTCACACACTGAACCATTCATGATCTTTGCAAGTACCTAGAGATCACCTTCCCGAGTCTCGCCATTCATGGAGGTGCCCACACACTAGTAATATCCATTGGTGCAATCCATCTTAATCCATCAACTCATCTCGACTCATCCCTATGATTCATCTACCTCATTGTCAATACAAATGTATAGTGGCCATAGGAGAAGAGGAGGCTGAAAGGAAAGAGGGAGCCACCTCACAGGTCGAGGTTTCCTTCCCAAGCGTATGTATCATTGGACTCTTTTTATTGCAGCTTGTAGGTTGATAAGGCTATGAGGGTCAACCTTCTTTAGTGCTAGTGTTAATCTATCCCACCTTTGTCTCAATCCTTCTGCTGCTCTGTTTCCCTCTACTAAGGAGAGTCTCTCAAATTTTGCAAATACTTCTTCACTATTACCCAAAATCCTTTTTCTGTGGGTAGAGTCCTACAATCCATACACTATCTCCATCCAATCATAGTATAATCTATGGGGACTACCACTTTCTGGTCGCAAGGGGAGTGTAACACCTTTTTCAATTCCCTTGTATTTGCTTAATTGTTCTCCATAGTTTATCTCATTGTTGGACTAAGAGAGTAGAGAAGATAGGTGAATATCACCAAAAAATAACAAAGGATTCTAATGTGTATAAAAGGGAACAATATAATTGTGCAAGTAGAGTTTACATAAAAAATTCTGAATGCAATCCGGTTAATGGTCATATGCTGCCACAAATTCCTAAGGTGAGTCTATGCTTGTGTGAAGATCCCTAAGAACCCTCATTAATTTAAACATTAGAAATTGTCCTTTTAGACACAGTGCATAGACCCTCGGAGGTGGTCTGCATTCTATTAGTTGTGGAATTAAGTTTGTAACTGAATCTAACTTGCCTTGTAAGAGTTTTACTTCGTGTTGTTTTCTTCCTAATGCCCTTTTTAACATATCCCTTTCTGATTCCCACATTGAATTTTCATATTGTATTTGCATAAAGTAGTCAATGGAGATGGATTGGAGTGTTACCTGGTTCTTTATTATTGGAGAGACCTGCTCTGTTGCTGCTATGACTGCTTTTGGTTCATCAATGGTTAAATTAGGGGTTGGAACTAGGGAATCATTCCCTTGATCATCTTCTTGCTGAGAAGAAGGTATATTTACTTCTTTGGTGTGTTCTGTCTCCATGCATGTTTCTTATGTATTCACTATTTCTATGTCCATTTCCTTGGGTGCAGGATCTATTTCCATCATGTCTAGACATGCTGCACATGGGATCCCAGCTTGTGGTTGTTCCTTCAAAGGCTCCTCAATTGGATTTTTAGGAGATAAACTAGTCATTGTAGGTGAGTCCATTTTGTCTACTTGTTGTGTGCTCAAATGGACACTTCATTGTGGAGGAGTCTCCATAGACGATGCAGGGTGATTTTGTGATGTCTGTTGTTTTTGTTGGTTCCCAAAACTACAGATTGGAAATCCAAGATCCTTCCACTTCTCCAATAGGACTCCACAATCAATTCTAGCCAACAAATGAGAATCACCTTGATTCCCCTACCCTTTATGCTCCACTACACCCAGGTGGGTATACCTTCACCTCAAATGTTGACTGTCTGGTCCTAGGCTTTTCTATAGAAAATTTAAGCTTTGGTGAGTTCTTCGGCTGGAAAATTCCTTGAACTCAATCAATATGAAATTGAATGCTGAATGTTTGAATTAAATTTTTTGTTTAATGATTCTAAATAATGGATTTGAGGTTTGTAGGAAAGAATTGATAGATTTTTTGACTTCACATATAAACCCAATAATTCAAAAATAAAAGATCAGTGCCTCTGTTCATTCGGACAATAGAGTCAACTTCGATGAAAATTACATACAACTTTATAATGTTCTACGCTCTTATACTGCCAATCAATTAAATAATCAAGATGTGGCAGATCAAATATTTATGCAATCTTAAATTAGTCCAGATTGAACTTTAACTCCTCGGAGACAAACTAGACACAAATTCAGAAATAATTAAATATTTCACGATATCTATGATGATTGATTTTAAGATGCTAAATGACCATGTCCACTTATCTAACATTTAAATTGTATACAGAATTCAAAAAATAAATATAAAGGACTATTCATCTGCAGTTTAATTCTCCTTGCCTTTAATAATAAACAAAAGACATTTTATTTTATTATTAAAATAAAATAATTGAATAATAATAAAATAATTGAATTTATATTATAAAGTCATATTGTTACTCCTTATTCCTCCTTACAGATATTCTTCTAATTATAATGCTCCCCCCCTTTGTCAATAATACAATATATATTTATATCTCATTTTAGAGGATGTGACTTTTCAAATTGAAAATCTATATCTCTTCACTTTAATTATATCCATACTTTTCATTATAATTGCACTACTTCAATAATTATCTCCTTAACCATATTATTATGTCGCTTGATTTGCTTTGTAATAATATTTTTTTAGACACGCACAAAGACTTCTAACATTGTAGTTTAATATTTTTGAATGCCAAATGAACTGACTTGGTTTCAATTAAGTTGGAGTCTATGGATGGCACCACGTCATTCATTGTATGCATTATATAACTGCCAGATCATTCCTTCTGCATATTAGACTTTCTCATTATTATTATTTCTACTAAGAGTTTGATGGCACCTGGACATCCAAGATATTTGTGTCGGTTTTGTTCTTTGTTGTTAGTATATTCGTCTATCTTTCAATGTCAACATTATAATAATTCATTGCTTCTTTTTCCTTGTATGAGCGGCTTTCCTGAAGTCTCCTCCATTCCATCTCTGTCACTTTCATTGCAATTATTTTCCAGAGACCATCATAACATCTTCATAGCCTTCTGTATATTTAGCAGGATTTTTTCATGAGAGTCGATTAATATTTATTTTATTTGCTGATGAAAGTTCAATGCTTATATCCCTGTATCTGTATATCATCCTCTATGAAGTTCTGAAGTTCAAGTATGTTCTAAGGTACAAAGTTCTCTATGAAATTTACTTTGGTTGACTTTGATCATCAATTGCTGTCATGCATATTTCACTCCATTAAAATGTTGATATGATGCTAATGTTCCAATGTTGTCCAGCTGCATAGTTGCTGACAGTATTTATTCAACAGTCCTTAATATCTATCTTAGTTTGATTTCCATGTGCTTTGGTAATTCTATTGTTATCTTTTTTTCTCAACCTTCAAATTTTACTCAGTGATAAGTGAATCTGGCTTGAAGCTTAATATTTGAAAATATATCTTTTCAATGTATTCTTCTTCCATCTTCAACATAACATCATTCTTTATTAAATGTTTATTTCTTGAGAAATAGTGATGTTTATAGTTTTGTTTGTGTTAGTGAGAATTAATTTCCAACACAATTTCTCTAATGGAGGTCTCAGAATTTTGCAAAAATGAGGGCTCCATCAGTGGCTCTTGTTGGGGACATATGCCCCTTGTGGACATAATGAGTATACCAGCTATCTCTAGGTGAAGCAGACCATATTAGATTTTCAAAGTGCCCCCTTAAAGTGAACACTTACTCCTCGCTATATCAAACACCTGATTTTGATCACATAACACTTTTAATCTTGCTGCATTACACACATCATCCTTATGGACAACTTGTATTTCTTCATCAATGCGATCTTTGACATCAAATCCATGTTTATCCCTTGAGAAGTCATTAGCTCCACTGTAATCCTTGCTGAATAGAAGATTTTGGTTTGTCATACAAACCTCTAGATTAGTCTTCTTTGCTTGGATACCTTCTTGTTCATTATCTGCCCCATCTCTATATTCCAAATATTTCTTGTCCTCACAAAAAGACTTTTAAAATAACTTATCTTTAAGAGGTACAAACTCTCTCTCACCTAGAATTTGATCAGCTAGGACATTTTGAAGATTTTTAGAACCACGCTTCAACATATTCTCTTCATCATGTATGGATGATTTCATTTCATCTTCATATGTTTGATGTATCTTTGGATCATTGGATGAAGTAAAAAATGTCTGACCTTCTGAATGCACATCATGAGTTTCATCAACTTCAAAATTAGGACTGCTATCTTCATGATGCTGATGGATTTGATTGCACAAAAGATCCCCTTCAAACAATGGATTCAAGAACATAGAAAAGTTGGACATAGCTTCCTTTGTATCTTCTTCAAACCATGGGTTCAAGATCGTAGAGAATTCATGCATACACTCATGAAAATTTTCATTTGGATCATCAAGTGTTTCATCAATAAGACTAATATCTTCATTGACATTATCTCCTGAAACTTCCTCACGTTCATGAAATTCTATTTCATCTCCACAATTTGATTCCTATGAATTATCATTTCCTTCATCTAGTACCTCTTGAATATGCGCTGATCTACCAACCTCCTTGCCTTAGTGGATTGAGAAAATTTTTGGACCATTCTTCTCAACGTGTCTTTGGTATTATATGTCTAATAAGGCTGAAATATTTTCCACACTGAGAAGGTCCTCTTCCTCATTTTCACATTCACTAATGTTTGATATCATACAAGTATCATCATGGAGCAATCCTTCCTTAGACTATCCAAAAAATTCTTCTCCATTCAAATCTGAAACCTCACTTAACCCATATGTTACTTTAGTTCTACACTCATTCTCCTCTGCAGCCAATTCATTATTCATAAGTTTGAGAAAAGTAAGAAACTGATGATCATATAAGAGACCTAGTTCTCATATTCTGTTGAAAAGATCAGAGGATGGAGGTTTTCACTCTGAAGGTATTTCTTGACAGATATTAAACATCCTTATGAAGAATTGTACTGTGAATTCTTCTTCTTGTTTCTCTAAGTTCAAAAATGCGTCCAACGGAGATATGTAATTTAGATCTTCTTCATCATCACTGAGATGTTCAATCTGATCATAAGCCTCCTCTTCTCTATCTTCATCATCTTCTTCTAATATCTAAAAAAGAAGCTTCAAATCAGGGTCATCTAGCGAGATTCCCAAATTTGTGACCTTTCTCATTAATTCTTTTCATGAAGGCATAATTGTTACAAGTATCCTCTGATACATATTTACCATCCTCAAGAATAAGTGTGCAAAATACTCCCCTTCAAATCTCTCCAAACTAAAAAATGTGTCAAGTAGAGACATAATATGATCCTCTTCCATGCTCTAGCTTTGGTCTTCATACCATTCATAATACAAGTCATCATCCTCAATTACATCATGAAATTCATATAAGAACCATTGTTCAAATTCCTTCTAAGATGAGATACTTTGTGTAGGTAGTGATTCATAAGCTTGTCTCGCATTGTCTTTTAGTGTCCTAAAAAATAGCTTCATTACTTGATCCTTTGCAAAAATTTCATAATCTTCTAAAAATATGTAAAATACATCCAAATGTTGAAGTGCTGATTCACCCCATTCTCCATGGAACTTCGGTACAAGTTTTGAAAGTTGCGGGGATAACTTGCTAGGTTCATAATCAAAATTGCTGAAATCCAATGGCCTAATGCCATTTGGAATAAAAGGATTTCTTTGAAATGATTGATACATTTGAAATAAAACTATCGATCATCTCCTTCTGAGTCTTCTCCCTTAGTAGAGTTACCAACTGAAATCTTATTAAATAGAGTCACCACCTCTTTCAAGGAATTTATTGGTTTGTTGATCTTCTAGGTTCTTTCTTCCAACAGAGTATGCTTCCAAACAAATGGATTCAATTTCTTTCTATTTCTGATCTGCGAAATCTGAAATTCTGGGTAACTTCATAATATATATTGTGAGCAACTCTCCCTAGTAGAGTCGCCAATCTGTTGGTTCCCAAAACCGCAGATTGGAAATCCAATAGGATTCCATAATCAATTCTGGCCAACAAATGAGAATCACCTTGATTCCCCTACCCTTTAGGATTTGCTACACCCAGGTGGATAGACCTTCACCTCAAACATTGACTGTCCGGTCCTAGGCTTTTCTATAGTGAATTTAAGCTTTGGTGAGTTCTTCAGCTTGTAAATTCCTCAAACTCAATCAATATGAAATTGAATGCTGAATGTTTGAATTAAATGTTTTGTGTAATGATTCTAAATAATGGATTTGAGGTTTGTAGGAAAGAATTGATAGATTTTTTGACTTCACATATAAACCCAATAATTCAAAAATAAAAGATCAGTGCCTCTGTTCATTCGGGCAATAGAGTCAACTTCGATGAAAATTGCATACAAATTTATAATGTTCTATGCTCTTATACTGCCAATCAATTAAATAATCAAGATGTGACAGATCAAATATTTATGCAATCTTAAATTAGTCCAGATTGAACTTTAACTCCTCGAAGACAAATTGGACACAAATTTGGAAACAATTAAATATTTCACGATATTTGTGATGATCGATTTTAAGATGCTAAATGACCATGTCCACTTATCTGACATTTAAATTGTATACAAAATTCAAAAAATAATTATAAAGGATGGTTCATCTACAGTTTAATTCTCCTTGCCTTTAATAATAACAAAAGACATTTTATTTTATTATTAAAATAAAATAATTGAATAATAATAAAATAATAATAAAATAATTGAATTTATATTACAAAGTCATATTGTTACTCCTTATTCTTCCTTACAAATATTCTTCTAATTATAATGCTTCCCCCCCTTTGTCAATAATACAATATATATTTATCTCATTTTAGAGGATGTGACTTTTCAAATTGAAAAGCTATATCTCTTCACTTTAATTATATCCATACTTTTCATTATAATTGCACCGCTTCAATGATTATCTCCTTAACCATATTATTATGCCGCTTAATTTGCTTTGTAATAATATTTTGTTAGACATGCACAAAGACTTCTAACATTGTAGTTTAATATTTTTGAATGCCAAATGAACTGACTTGGTTTTGATTAAGTTGGAGTCTATGGATGGCACCACGTCATTCATTGTATGCATTATATAACTACCAGATCATTCCTTTTGCATATTAGACTTTCTCATTGTTTTTATTTCTACTAAGAGTTTGATGACACCTGGACATCCAAGATATTTCAGTGTCGGTTCTGTTCTTTGTTGTTAGTATATTCGTCTATCTTTCAATTTCAACATTATAATAATTCATTGCTTCTTTCTCCTTGTATGAGCGGCTTTCCTGAAGTCTCCTCCATTCTGTCTCTGTCACTTTCATTGTAATTATTTTCCAGAGACCATCATAACATCTTCATAGCCTTCTATATATCTAGCGAGAATTTTCATGAGAGTTGATTAATATTTATTTTATTTGCTGATGAAAGTTCAACGCTTATATCCCTGTATCTATATATCATCCTCTATGAAGTTCTGAAGTTCAAGTATGTTCTAAAGTATGAAGTTCTCTATGAAATTTACTTTGGTTTACTTTGATCATCAATTTTTGCTATGCATATTTCACTCCATTCAAATGTTGATATGATGCTAATGTTCCAATGTTGTCCAGCTGCATAGTTGCTGACAGTATTTATTCAGCAGTCGTTAATATGTTTCTTAGTTTGATTTCCACATGCTTTGGTAATTCTATTGTTATCTATTTTTCTCAACCTTCGAATTTCACTCAATGATAAGTGAATCTGGCTTGAAGCTTAATATTTGAAAATATATCGTTTCAATGTATTCTTCCATCTTCAGTAGAACATCGTTCTTTATGAAATGTTTATTTCTTGAGAAATAGTGATGTTTATAGTTTTGTTTGTGTTAGTGAGAATTAATTTCCAACACAATTTCTCTAATGGAGGTCTCATAATTTTGCAAAAATGAGGGCTCCATCAGTTTCTTTATAGGAATGGTTGCAGGAGAAATAGTTTTTTCAAGTAAAACAAGAGTTTCTTCCCCTACATCTTCAGCTATTTTTTCCTTTCCCTTCTCTTTCCTCTGGGCACTCTATTTTTCTTGTGGAGTCTGCAAATTCATAGAACCTTTGATTTCACGGGCCCCTTGGCTAGGGTTTGGATTACCAGAAGCCATTTTCTCTGTTTCAACTCCCGAAGGAGAAGGAATTGTGTGCATTTTTAGAATAGTAGTTTTTTCCTTGTTAGGTGTGTCCTTATCAAGGGTATTTCCCTATGTTTCTTGAAGTAAAATTTGTGGCCCTTCTCCTTATAATTGTACATGGGGTGTGGTGATAAACTCATCCCAGGTCATAGGAGAGTTATCCTGTAAAGATCTTTCCACCAGGAGTTTTACCAACCCATGGTGGGTAGCTGCATTCAGCTTCCCCTTTCTAACCTCTTTTAAACTTAAATTTAACAAAGAATACATAAAATTGGGCACATTCAGTAGGCAGCCATGCCGCAAATGACTCAATAGTTTAATATACATAGCATGCAAGTATGAAAACCACCGTTCACAAGTAATGTACTTTATAACATGGATAGCCAGTCGAAATTAATCTTCTCGAAGAGATGTCCTCTTGGTCCCCTATTTTATAGACTCTAATGTAGGGTCTATGGATAAGGTAAACTTGGCCCTAGCCACTCGTACATCATGTTCATGTGGAACAACTTCACCTATAGCGGGAAGTCTTGAAAATTCCACAATTTGTGCTTCTGAATCCTCCACCCTTAACCCTTTTAAATAGGCAACCCTATTGCTATGTGCGCAAGAATTCTAGGTTCACAACCTTGTTGTAACCACATAGCCTAAAAAAAAATGTAAGCCATCCCATGCAGTTAAATACTTGGAAACTTTCCTGATCCTGCAATAGGAAAGAGTGATCCCATGGATCATGGCATACTGGTTTCCCACCCATTTTTACTAAAATATTCTGTAGCCCAAAGAAAAGTCCAAATCACTATAACTTCAAATTATTTTTCACAATTCAAATATTTATATCCTTAATGTTCCTTACCCTGTATTCCACCTAATCTTTAGGCCAGATAAAGTTGTTGAGTTCTTGGTTTTGTTTCCTAGGTACTATGGCAGAGGAGAATTTGAAAAACTAGAGCTAGAAATGTGAGTTGGGTTTTTGAAAATAAAACAACTTAGCAGAAATTTTGTATGTGTCTAGGTTGTTAGATAGATTAAATTGAAATGACTACACAACATAGCTTAAGCAAGGTTATTTATGGAAAAATGCAACTTAACAGACTACCCCCTACAAAAAGGGTGACATGTGTCCACACATGCTTGGTTATAAAGTAGAACATTACTCAGATGAATTAAAAAATTAATTACATTGTAAAGTATAATAATGTCAAATGAAATGAAAAATGTTTCAAACAATGAATGAAGGTGTACATAGAGAATAATCATTTGTAACTACCTAAATTTAGAAAGATTGGATGATGTGTATTGAGCAAAAAGTATTTAGTAGCGTAATGGTGATGGGACGCGTAAGTGAAGATGGTAGAAAAAGGTGATAGGATATGATGTGATGGTGGATTTATTGCGGAAAAAGTTTTTTTTATGGGAAAATAAAATTTTATTATGACTGTTGTTGAATAGAATCAAAGAGACAAGCGGAGTGAAAATTGACTCCAATTGGCTACAGGAAAGTCTTCAACTAGAGGAGGTTAATTGGCTGTAGGAAAGTCTTTAGATGGAGGAGGTCCATTTGATGCAGGAGGTTGGCCATGATAGGAGGAAGATCAAATTTTTGTAGGAACTCAGCCTTAGTGGCTGGCTTATGGTATAGACAGAGTCTGTGACCATTGACCATTAAATTGAAGTGCACAGGGTCAATTGTAGACAATTGGACTGCATCATTAGCAAAAAAAATTTCAACCTCATAGGGACCAAGCCAACAAGTTGTAAGCTTACCTTGATTTTCTTGAAACTGGGAATCATATAGAAGTGCCCAATCAACAACAACATACTATTTATTCGGTATATGTGATTCATGCCATTTCTTGTGTTGTAGTTGAACCAACTTTGTGTTCTATAAAGCTGCCTTTTTGATTTCATCCAGATGATTAAGCTGCAAGAGTTTTTCTTGCTAGGCTACAAGAAGACCCAAGTTGAATTGTAATGTTGTTCGTAAGGTTTTATGCTCAAATTTAATAGGTATTACAATAGTCTTTCCATACACCAACTCAAAGGGTGTGAAACCTATAGGTGTTTTCCATGTTGTGTGGTATGCCCACACAGCTTCCTATAATATGATACTCTAGTCTATCTTGTGTAACTAAACTGTCTCAATCAGGATGGCCTTGATCCCTCTATTTGTGATCTCTTCCTAACCATTTTCCTGGGGCTGATATGGACTAGACTTCTGGGGGTGAATTTTGTACTCATCCATAAGTGCAGTGATCAGATTAGAAGTGAACTGAGCTCCCTGATCTATGACCAGTTCCTAGGGAGAACCATACTTGGTAAATATTTCCTCATATAAAAATTGAGCAACCCTGTTACCTCGAGCATGCTTCATAGCTCACACTTCTACCCATTTGGTTACATAGTCAGTGAAAACCAAAATGTAAGAGTTATCATTTGATGAGGGATTAATTGGTACCACAAAATCTAACCCCCATTTATCAAATGGAGTTACTATTACCTGAGGGAAAAAAGGAATTTCATCTAACTTGGTTAACCTTCCCATTTGCTATCATCAATCACACTTGCGGGTGTAATTGGCTACATCCTTATGGAGAGTTGACCAGTAGTAGCCAGTAGTGTGTATATTCATGGTTGTGCATTTGGTTGAAAAATGGCCACCACAAGGTTCATCATGATAGGCATGGAAGATATCACATGTCTCATCCTTGTAAATACACCTTCTCAGAATCTGATCGGGTCTAGTGCAGAAGAGACAATCATCCAGCCAATAAAAATTAAAAGTTTTCTCAATTAACAACCTCTTTTCCTTAGAAGAAAAATATTGTGGTGCCTTTTGAGCAACCAGATAATTGGCGATGTCAGCATACTAGGGGGTATGAGAAGAAATAGAAAATAGGTGGTCATCTGGAAAGTTGTCATCGATGACATATGGGTCATCAACATTCTGTAACCTGGAGAGGAAATCACCAACCATGTTTGTTTTGCTCAGTTTATCCACTATCATGATGTCAAACTATTGTAATGATAGGAGCCATCTAGCAAGACTCCCTATAATAGCAGGCTTGTTTACCAAATACTTGATGGCTACATGATTAGTATGTACAAATATTTGGTAACTGGTTATGTAGTGGCGAAACTTGTTCAACGCATATATTACAACTAGAAGTTCTTTTTCATTGACTGTGTAGTTCATCTCTACGCCCTGCAAATTATTTCTTATGAAGTAGATGATATTCTCTACAAGCCCTTGTTTGTGTCCTAGGACAAGGCCTACAACATGCTCATATGCATCTGTGTGTATATGGAATAAAAATGCCCAATTAGGCCATCAGATAATTGGTTCCTAAGTAAGAACAATCTTCAGCTGTAGGAAGGATTCTTCACAAGATGTTGTCCATAAAAAGTCTGAATCCTTAGTGAGTAGGGAATACATGGGCCCTACTCATTTTATGAAATCCTTAATAAACCACCTGTAATAACAAACATGCCACAGAAAGTTGTGGACATCCTTCTGTTTGGCTGGAGTAGGAAGGTTCATGATGACTTCAATTTTAGCTAGATCCACCTGTATGCCCCTAGAAAATATGTAATGACCTAACACAACACCTTCCTGCATCATCATGAAGCATTTCTCACTGTTGAGGGATAGATTATGCTCCTCACACCTGGTAAGAACTTTTCCCAAATTGACCAATGCCTTCTCATAGGTTTCCCCATAAGTTGTGAAGTCATCCATGTATATTTCCATGCAATCATGGGAGATATTAGAAAAAATGCTGATGACCACTTGTTGGATTGTAGCTGGAGCTTTACAAAGGCCAAAATGAAGTACAAAGTAGGATAATGTTTACCAAGGGCAAGTGAATGTGGTTTTCTCCTGATCTTTAGGAATGATCCTGATCTGGTTATAGCCACTATATCCATCCAGGAAATAAAAATAATGCTTTCTTGCTAAGGAATCAAGGACTTGGTCAATAAATGACAAGGGAAACCGACATTAAGAATATTTTGCAACTTTTTTTTACTATCTCTCTTAACACAAGGTTTATACACCTCTAGAATTATCTGATAGGAGGTTTGTCTTCTTTCAAAAAAATCCTATGAGTACACAATTTAGGGTCCAAGCCCTTCATATTTGAATAGTCCCAGGTGAAAGTTGTGGTATCATCTTTCAATAGTTTGGCCAAAGATGTATGTTCCTAGTTGGTAAGTTCGCTATTAATATACAAGCAATAGTCAAGGGAAAATTCCAACTATTTTGTGAGTTCTATCATAGAAGAATCCATTAATAGAGGTGGTTGGACCTCATGGGGTAGCAATTGGTGGTAGATTTTCTTGGCTAAAAGATATGGAGGTAAAGCACAATTAGGGTACAAAGCTTGCAGGGAATAGCTATGGGGGTTGAGACAATTAATGGAATCTGAATCTTGACTATACTGGTTTTGCAAAATATTTGTGATTATAGTGTCCTCTTCCTGTATCTATAGGAAAGGACCCCTTTTTTAGATCATGAGTAGGGATACTAAGTTGACTACCTCAGCCTTCTCCCCAATGTTAGGCCAAATTGGTGAGGCTAAATCTATTTGTGGTTGTGTTGGCGGGTATAATGCCAATGTCTTAGTATGCTGACCATTAGAAATGGTCATACTACCTGAGCAACATCCTATAAAGGCATCAATTGTGGCTAGCCAAGGTCAAACAAGAATTATGGGATAGCCTCCTAATGTGGCTTTAGGAAAGAGGATCATTAAATTTGCAGGGCAAGACCAGGTTTCAAGGTCAACTACTATATCCTCCACTACCCCGTCAGGTTTAACTGTAGAACTATCTGTGAGTTGAAGCACAATGGGTTTTTCTCAGAGGTTAGTGATTCTAAGTTGCTGCATGATGCCCTTAGTCATGACATTTATGATAGCTCCTAATTATATCAAAGTATTTTTGATGGTTGTCCCATTGATGCTAACTTCGACAACTAGGCTACCTAGATTAGAATACTTAGGGACCACTATTTTGCTAAGCATAATATCAGCAAGTTTCCCCAAGACATAGACTATCTGAGGGTCCTTCCTCTTACGAACAAGATTTTTAAAGTAGGCCTCTTTGATAACCTTTCCATATGTGGGGACATCCATTATTTCTTGAAAAAGCAGAATCTAAACATTAATGTTCTTGAGTTGGTCTAGGATGTCAAAGGCTGGATCATCCGTATGTTTAGAGTGACCATTATGCAACCTTTGGGGAAAGGGAGGTGGAGCTAGCTAGAATTTTTTTGGTAATACCATCAGGCCTAATGAAGTGGACTCTAGGGTGGTTTGAGGTAGGGGCTGTTCTGGAGTTACTTCAGTTATAATAGGAGGGGTTGGCAGACTAGTGTCTAACTGTAAACTAATGTTATTTATTGCATAGGAAGGGTATTGGGATATTTTATTGAGGTGTTAATGGCATATGATTAGGATTCGGCTGAGGTTGGGTAGGGAGTTGAGTAAGATTAGGGGGTGCTATAGTGGCTATAGGAGATAGAAGAAGTGATTTTTTGTTGGGGCTATTATGGTGGCTACAGGGTTCCTTTCTACTAGTTTGGCCATTACTGACCTCCCTACCACTGAAGATTTTGTTTCCAATTCCTTGGGGGTTGTGTCCATTGGGGACCTGAGTAAGGTTACCACTGAGGTTGCAGATTATTCCAAGGAGGGTATTGAAGATTCACAGGTGGTTTCCATTGAGTACTATAAAATGGACCATTAAAAGTAAGAGGGTCCTGAGGCATACCTTGTCTTTGAGCCCATGGTCTTCATTGTGAAACAAAGAATACTTTCTCATCATCTCCTTCAATCGGCTTGTAATCAGTGGGTAGTTGTGCAGTCTCCATGTTGGAAACCAACTTGCAATGGAAATCTCTCCTCTTTTGTCTACAATGTGGACATAATTATGCCAGAATAGCTTCAGCTTCTTCATGCTTCTTTTTTTCCTGTATTGTGTCCACTAGGTGGCCATGTTATTGATAATTACCTGGTTGAAGTCAGACAAAAAATGTGTGATTTCTGTCCAAGAGGCCCTAGTGCCATTATTTTTGCCTATTGTGGACCTATATCCTCTACCTTTCTTGGCCACAACTCTTGAATAATTGAGGCACATCTTCTTGATATCACCCCATGTAGATTGGGTGATATCTCCCCTGATCATAAGATCCAATTCTTTAGTGCATCCTTCAGTTATACCCCATAAAAAAAGAAGTTTTTGGGACTCCTCATTGAGCTGGTGATGAGTATTTTTCTACAACCTAAACAAGAATCTTGACACATAATCCTCTATACTTTCATCCTCCTTCTGTGTCCTCTTGAAGATTTCATTCCCTCTCATATCATTTCCCCTACAATACTCTGTATACTTTGTCAAGAATTCTACCTTCATTTATTCCCAATCATGGACAACATCCTGATCTAAGCCCATAAACCATCTTAATGCAGACTCATTGAGAGTTGGAGGAAACAATTTGAGCCTATGGGAATCTATGGTGTAGTTGTAACTACAATAAAGGATGTCAAAGTCAAAGAGAGGTATCTGGATCTTCAGTCACTAGGCCATAAAATTTTGGGATCACTAAAGAGGGAATATTCTTGAGGTTGTGATTATCATGTTGGTCAGTAAAGGGAAATGGAAAGGTAGGGGGTTTTCCTTCCTAGGTGGATGCTAAGGGAGTCCTTGTGGTTGGTAAATGACTAGATTCAGTGGATTTTCTTCTTGATTTTCTGGGTATTGGATTCTGAGATTGGCCAAGGCTTCTGCAAACAGATTAAACTCAAGTTGACCTTTTAGAAGGTGAAAGTTCAATGGATCACCTTCAAAAGATGATGACGACGATGCTGATATAGTAAGGTTCACAATTGTATCCATGAATTGACCCTCCTCTTCGTCGTCTTCTGATACAAAGATATCTCCTAAAGGGTTGTTGGGGTAGTTTCGTAAGTACCTTTCTAGAGCATCTCTTCTTCTTCTATGCATACAGATAAATGAAAGATTGTGGTTGTGGAGTTAAAGATTTTTTTATAGAAAACTCTATTTCAAAATGATGTACATGATTGAATTGAATTCTACAAATGGTGTAAAATAACTTGGCAGTTACCATTACCTAGGGATTGGACTTCTGACTGAGAAACTATCCTCCTTTATAGAAACTCATTTAATTTATCGACCTAGGGAATCATTAATTGAAATGTTCCAATAAGGTATATGCACTGAGGATTCTTATTCAGACCATGCTATGGCTACTAGAAAAAAATTGCTTTGAAAGGAAACTATTCTATAGCCATAGGAAAATAATTGCTTTGAAAGCAAACTATTATATTGCTATAAAGAATGCTAGAAAGGAAATTCAGAAGTGAAAGTGTTGAAGGAATACTACAACTTGGAAACAAAAAGACTTGAAAAAACAATTATAATGCTTCAACAACTCTTCCTCTTTGGATGTAGGAAGTATTGTACTATCCTATGGCTTTGGCTGCAGGAACTGTGTTAACACTAGAATTATGACACCAAGATGTAGGAAATTTAAACTACATCCAAATGATCCTAACTAGATAACACAGATTCCTCACCAAGAGGGCCCTTTTGAGTGAGTATCCAAACTCAATTACACTGAACTAAAGATTAACACTTCATTTTCTATTGATTGAAAAAGTAAATTAGAATATTCATAACAACTAAAAAAAAAAGAATGTAAACTATAACTGATAACACCCTCCCTTCTCACGCAGAAATGGGGCTTTATTTAAAGAAGGAAAAACATCTAAATACTATCTAATCATGCCATAAAGGTAGGAAGAGCTTTTATTACAATCCTATTAAACATAAAAGGAAACTATAAAACTAGAGATAGAATACATCCAAGAAAGAGGAAAGAACTGCA
The DNA here is from genome assembly GCA_018584345.1 of Thuja plicata. Lineage (NCBI taxonomy): Eukaryota > Viridiplantae > Streptophyta > Pinopsida > Cupressales > Cupressaceae > Thuja > Thuja plicata. Next base: position 1,902,678 of record MU227775.1, read on the forward strand.
TTTGACAACAAATCTAACTTCCCACTCTCTACTAGATTTCTTTCAGAAAATTCATTATGTTGCATCGATCTTTGCTTAACTGCTGCCACCTTGATCACCCTGGATCCACTTTTTGGTGTTTCTCTTGAGGCTTCTCCATGTGCACCTACTGTAAGACTGGGTTCAGTGTCCAATGCATGGGTGCATTTTACCTGGTCAAGGTGATGGTTTCTATATTGATGTGCTCCACTTTAGATGTTATGATAGAGACATTTATGATAATTAATACCAAAATACATATACATCATTCATGTTCAAACAAATAATTCTTTCAAAGAGACATAATCATAATTCCAAAGTAAATAATATAGCATTTTCATTTAAGCATAGCATATTTAAGTGTCTTAACCATAACATAGGTTTGGTGGAAGCATGCCACATAATAGAAAATATGAGTAAAAAGTATGATGAAAGTAGGGAAAAGGACCTAGAAAAAGCTATCCCAAGGATTCTAAAATATGGAATTAATATGCCTCATCAGATCCATACATCAAGTCCATAAAATGATATAGCTCTGAAAGCCACTGGACTGATGCATGTATGCATCAATTAATTACCACTCGGAGGGGATCTCACCCCAAGTATGCTTTTGAGATACTCAAAAGTATCTTTTGGAAAAGGTTTTATAAATATATCTTCTATCTATTCCTTTGTGCTAATATACTCCAGTCTAATCTCTTTCTCTACTACCTTGTCCCTCAAGAAATGATACTTAATAGAAATATGTTTAGTCTTTGAAAGCATTATAGGATTCTTTGACATATTTTTTGTGCTAGTGTTATCACAATGTATAACCACTGGCTCTTTAAAAAAATCCCAATATCCTTTAGCATTTGTTTGATCCAAACAACTTGTGTATAATTTATAGCAGCAACAACATACTCGAATTCAACAGTAGACTGAGTAATATAGTCCTGCTTCTTACTTAACCATGAAACAAACTTTTTCCAAGGAAAATTTTTCCACCACTTGTACTCTTTCTATCATCCACATATCCTACCCAATCAACATCATATAAGCCTGCAATATAAAGTCATCTGATTTTTCATACCACAATCCATATTCTATTGTTCCTTTCAAGTATTTGAAAATTATTTTCATAGCAGCAAGGTATGTCTCTTTAGGATCTATTTTATATCTTTCCACAATTCAAACTGCATTGAAAATATCTAGTCTAGTGTGAGTTAGATATTGTATACCTCCAATCATTGATCTATACTTTTTCTAAAAAACACTTTGAGTTTCATCATTGCTATTAAGTTTTTAACCAATCACCATGGGTGTTCCAATAGGTTTACAATCATTCATTCCAAACTTATTCAACATTTCCTTAAGCTACTTAGTTTTAGATATAAAAATGTCATTCTTATTCTGATTAATTTGAAAACCAAGAAAAATTTCATCTCACCAATCTTTGAAATTTCAAATTCATCTTCCATTTCTTTAGATAAATTTTTACTCATTTTATCATTGCCTCCAAAAATGATATCATCAACAAAAACTTCTATGATTAATATTCCATCTTTACCAGTTCTTAAACATAGATTACTGTCTGGATTACCTTTTCTGAAACCAAGAAGAAGTAGATACCTGTCTAGTCTTGCATACCATGCTCTTGGTGCTTGTTTCAATCCATACAATGCTTTCTTCAACTTACAAACCATGTCTTCATGTTTTGTCAAAGGAAATCCATCAAGATGCTCTATGTATACTTCTTCTTCCAAATCTCCATTCAAGAATGCAAATTTCACATCCATATGATATACTTTAAATTCTTTATGTGTAGCATAAGAAATAAATAATCTCATAGATTGCAACCTACCAAGAGGAGAAAATGTTTCTTGAAATTCTATGCCTTCTTGTTGCGAGTAGCCTTTAAAAACCAGTCTAGCCTTATTTCTTACCATTGTTCCTTCCTTATCCATTTTGTTTCTGTAAACCCATTTGTTCCTATCACATTTTTGTTTTTAGGTCTTGGAACCAAGTCAAAAGTATTTTTTTCTTTATCTTTTCTAGTTCTTACCACATATCTTTAGTCCAAGATTCATCTCTATGTTGGTGCTCAAATCCACAGATTGGACTTCTTATGGATTTTGCTTATCCAATGAAGATAGATACAATCAATTTGCCAACGAACAAGGTTTCAACAACCTCTTACAATTCTGATTCCACAGAACCAAGGCTAGTGGGCCTACACTTTAAAACTTATCTTCAAAGTCTTCTAAAGGTTTCCTATAGCGGATAACTAATAACTTCAACTCTTGCTTCTCAAGGTGTTAATAAGATCACAAAACTGAAAATATATGTGTTATTGAAATATAATGTGTTTAATATTGCTTGATATGTTTGACATATGAACTAGATGAGATGAAATAAAAGAGTAATTCAAAAATTGAAACAATGAAACCTTATACCAAATTCAATTAATGAGAGAGACCAGTGCTTTAATTCAATAATGGGCAATAGAGTCGATATATCTTCAATCCTACGTTCAACTTCAAAGACAACTTTGAAACAAAACTTGTCACTTTAAAGGTGAAATGAAACGCACGTATAACGATAAGTTTTAAAATATTTCAATTAGATATTATTCTTCAGATGAAAGACCAATTAATTTAAGGCTTTAATCAATAGGTTTTTAACCATGCGAAAATGAAGAAGAAACAATTGAATATATGGATATAAAACTTAATCTGAAATATATGCAACTCAAAACTATCACTTCAAAGAATGTCGTATTGATTTATATGAAGGACTTGATTGTAAAGAAAATAACGAAAATGAATTGCACAATAAAATAAATACAGACTTATCTCTGCTTGACTGGAAGTGGTATATTGAATCCTCATATTCAGAGGTTGAATCCACTATCATTCATTACATCATTATCCAAGTTTCCAATATATATCAGTCATTTTTTGTCATTGTATCATCCAATGTTATTCTATTTTGCAGATTTATGAATGAATATAAATATAAATCTAAAAGGGTGTGTGAAACATCACACCCTTTCCCTAAAAACTAATCTATAACCACCTATTCTAACTATTACAATAGTTTGATAACAAGCTATTCATAATCAGTAATAACTATTAACCGATTCGGTTGAATGAAACTTGCCCAACTAAGTGGATTTGTATATAAATTCCTCCACAACCCCATTCATAATCCTTGCCCTGTGTGTTTAATTTGATGGCTTTGTTAATGGATTTGCAAACTGTATAACCAGCCATAGTTTTTTGTTATAGTCCATGCACACTACATAGGGGAGGTCAATGCATTGTGTGGTGTTTGTAGATAGAAAAATGCCTTCCACCAGCCATTCTAATTACAATCTTTAATACCACAAGGGGTTGTATCCCTATGAGGCATCCAAAGTGATAACATAAAGCTCGTTTTGAATTGGTGTGATAGAGAACAACTCGGCCTGGTCTATCCCTTCATAAGTGGGTGACCCTAGGTATGGGTAGGAATATTTGAATGAATGTTGTTCTTATAATCAAATAGAAGTTGGCAGTATCTATCAGTGGTGGTAGAGAAGCTCAATTCAACAGGTTCAAAAGCCACCACCTAGTTATGCTGATGATGAAAATGCTCTCTTATGCGAATCTCAATCTTCAGGTCTACTATTGCATGGAATTATGAGACTATCACTGCCCATAGTTCAATGGTGCTGAAACTAAGAAGATTTCATAGATATTAATATGGTTGGGAGTGATATATACAATTTGGGATGATATAGCTTATGCATCTTCTTAGAATGTGTTCTGAATTTACTACATTTCTGTAATATAATTAGGAGTCGATCCACTATGTGGGCAATGGTGTGGCATTTATTTCTGAATATATCTATTGTTTGCATCACCCTTGCTGGTGCTGAACACATCTACTATGTTATTTTCATCAATCATGTCATTCTTGCTAATGAAGTAGCAGCCAGCGTGAAACATATTTGATATGCTAATTCATCTGATGAGTCATCAATGAGTTAGTAGATTTATCGACTTCCTTATTGAAAATGTCTGCCGCTTCTATAAATGACATTGAAATGGAGACATAAGTATTTACGTGTATGGTAGTTGAGACCCAGCCGTTCATATCATCGATCGACTACAACCCTGCCTTAGTTTCATTAACCTTCCTTGCATAATACTTTGAAAATGGCTGTGTACTGCATGTTGAAAATGCCTTCCAACTCTCTATCAAAGGATCTAGTGTCGCCTCTCATACTCTACAGTATTTTCATTATGATAATCATTGTTTATCATGCTTGCATGTGTCAACTTATGTCAACGTCAAGGGATATGGATTCTTGTGACAAAAAATGAATCCGCCACCTTTTTAATCTGCACGTAAAGTTAGGTTATTAATGATAAACAATCATATTTTAAATGGAAACATTAATATTAAAACACCATATAATAATAAATATGTTAATAAAAAATGTTTAATCTCTTTTTCATCATGTTTATTCACCATCATTTATTGTTAAAAAACATGCAATATAGGCAATTATACTAAAAGGTTTTATCATCAATTTCTTTAAATAGAAAATAACCATAATTATAAGATTGGTTTTCATATTAATCATAAAAAATAGAGATGAATCAAAATCAATGATATAATCTTTTATTCGTACAATCATATAAAGCTTTATAACTTTAGTTAGTCAGTTTTTCTTTGTACTAACTTCTTTTCACTTCGATAAAGACTGCCTTGATTTAATAATAATAATAATAAAATAACATACCACTCAAAGTTTATATTTTTTTTAATAACAAATGGCGAGAAAATTACATATCAATTAAGCATAGTAACAATATAACTTTTGTCATGATGATTTATAAAAGAAATCACAAGTGTATATTAATACCACAAAACATCTAGATGGATATAATAACATGCACATTTTCATAGGTAAGCATGCATTAATATACCCATTTTGAATAATATGTTCCCTTATGAATTTATCCAAATTCCCTTTCGTATTTGCAAAGCATAACATATTTTCTAGGGGACATTTTATATCCATCAACCATCTTCCTAATATTTCTTTTACACAATAATGAAAACCCTAGTCATTCTACAATAATTAGGGAATAACATATATATCCGCATGCATGAAAAGGAAAACATCATTTGTCACCATAGTTATCAATCAAACCATAACAATTTTCAATCTTTTAGACCATGATCATAAATAATAACATCATCTTTTCATTTAAAATGGTAAGCATTCAAATCCATGAAAGTTAAATCAAACCAAGATTAACATCTTCAAAAACATTAATAGATTGCTATTTAAGTCATTGAAGAACATCATTAAGTCAAATGTATAATTCTCCACATAAAATATTTTCTCTTTTCTTCTATCACCAATATGGATTTAGAGATTTGTAATGTAATAGTAAAATATGTAGAATTCCATGTAATTACATTAGGATTCAGATGAAAGCATCATATAGGACTTCAAAATCATTTTTCACAACTAATTGTAATTACATCATGTCTTTAAGGAGAGAAAGTTACAAGATCAGGTGCGTAAATTTCTTTATTGAAAAATAGTCTTAAGAAAATAATTCAAGGATAAAGAGAATTTCAAAATATTAAACCACAAGACATGAAAGTGGATGATAATACCTCGATAAGAGAAAGATGGTAAACAATAGAATCTATAAAAGAAAAGTAAGTATACGTAAATAGGTACTTCCCTGAACAAGAATGGATACAAATTGCTTTATTGACATGGGTTCCACCACTCTACATGCTTCATCTGTAGTTTTCGGTTCAACTTGGGAAATCAAACAAATTTCATCTCTTACTTTAGATCTTGTCATCATTCCTTTAGTTTCATTACCAATGATTTTATTTTTAGGATTAGTTCTCTTAACATACCTCAGAGTCTTAGGAGTCTTAGTAAGCTCAATTGATTCATCTTCAATCTCATCATCAACCATCAAAGGTTCTATAGGTTTAGTAGTGACCTATTTTATCTCTGCAATCTATTCACAGTCATACATTCTTTCCTGAATCTAAAAATTTTCATCTATCCTCACATTAGCACTTTCAATCAACTTCCTCAATCTTAGTGTAAAGGAATAAAATTTGATTAGGTATTAGGGGTGTTGTATTTCCTTAACCTTTACATTTAATTTGTAATTGATGTATGTGATATTGTATTGTTGATTAATCATGTAGGGGGGAGGAAGATAAGATGTTCCTCTTTTATCCCCAAATGCACAAATGAAAGATCCAAATTGATTAACCCTAAAGAAGGATCAATGCACAAATGAATCACCCATTCGAAAATGAGATTAAGGAAGAAGATCTTAATTTTTTTTTAATGATTAAGGAGATATGATATATAACAGTAATTGAAAATAATGAGATGAAGTACCAACCTTAAAGAATTGTAGATATGAAGAATGCTATTTTTTTATTTCTGTACTCTGTTTCTGGAAAATCTGAAGTATGATACAAAACTGAAATGCAAAGATGAAAAAAACTAAAAATATTTTTTTGATCTAACACCATCTTATGAAAAGGTTGACCTTGACCTAATAATCTCACCCTTGACCTAATAATCTCACCCTTGACCTAATAATCTCAACCCTAACCTGCACAGGTCTGACAGAAAATCTATTCGCAGATCCTGATAGTTCACTGAAAAGGGTATCCAGATCTGAGTTCAAATCTTCAATCCCAAACCTATACGTGCAAGAAAAAGAGATTTTTTTGTTGTGGGGGATGGTTTTTCCTTAGTAAAACCATAATTTAGGAATTAACCTTGAAATCAATAAAGTATAGAATGCTAGCAAGTAGTAGAATTGAATCTAAGAATGAAACTATGATATTGCATAGATATGCAATTGTAATTTAAATGTAGCAAGTATGTAAATATGAAAGCTTGGACTCAATAGAAACCATAAACCTCCATGATTTTATGCTTGGAATCCACCTTGAAGAGAATTAATGAGTGTTTGAGGATGCACAAAGGATCTTGAAGGAAGATCACACCACCAAGATGGCTAGATCTAGGGTTTGAATGATGAATCTTGAATGTTTGAACCTAATCCCTTCAAAAGGCTTGAAAGCTTGAATCCTTGATATTCAATAGAGGAATTGAATGTTTGAGAGGAAGACTTGAACACCTTGAAAAATTGAGAACATATAGAACAATAGATGCTTGAACCTTTTTCTTCTTGACAAAATCTTGGTTTAGAACTTTTTGCACTTAGAAGACCTCCTTTTGCTCAATATCGCTTAGAGAAAATGAGAGGAGAAAACTTCCTTTTATATGAAACTAGGGAAAAATATTCTAAGGAGGAAAAAATAGGAGAATTAAATTAAAATTAGGCCCATTCCCCTAGACAAAGACCTATATTAAATACAATTTAGGGTTTGCTGCTTCAGAAGCCAAAAAAGCCGACCTAGAAGCGGGAAAAATGAATTTTTGATGACCTCCGGAAGCTAACAAGTTTCCAATTTTGAAAGGGGGACCCAGGTCAAGGTTAAGTTCAACCCTGACCTAGGTCAAGGTCAATTTTGACCATGACCTAGGTCAAGGTCAAGGTTGACCTTGACCCAAGGGGTCAGAACTCTTGGAAGAAGTGCCAGGTGGGATAGAAGGTGCGTGAAGAGGCCCAATCAGGGTCCTAAATAGGCACAAAAGTAGGAGATGATGCAGAAATGAGGGGAAAATATGATGGTGGTAAAAAAAAATCCCCTAAGGAGGGATAAATTTTCTTAACATGGAAGTGCTTCCATTTTAAGATGATACATTAAGCCCCCACTTTAGCGGAAGTATGGAAATCGAACATGATTTTGGTAAAGTTAGAAGAAAGACTCCAGTGGATCGTAACAAGGTAGAACATCACTAGGTCAAGGAAATAAGTTCTTAGACCAAGGATTCTAACTCAACATACATACATAAAAGCTATGAAGAATAAAGAGCAATCAATCATAGAAACATACATGACTACATAAGCAAGACAAGAGCAACACTATAGACAACATAGCTTCATGATCTAATTCTTCTAGCATGAAAGTGAAAGAGAGAGAAGGAAAAGTGATTACCTCACCTAGTAAGATGCCCACCTTACTATGAATCACCAAGGAGTGAGAGCCCAATAGGTTCACCCATAAAATGTGCTTGTAATTGTAATTCATCTTCTGACAACTTTTGAAAATATCAATAGATCCACATTCTTATATCACTATGAATATAAAATGTGTGTCTTTTCAGGATTTAGCAACTTATGTGCATTACCTTCCAAGGATTTAGCATGTTGAAAATTGTAAAAAGGGGTGCACATCTCTTCAGGATTTAGAAACTTATGTGCATTACCTTCTGAGGATTTTAGCAAAAATAAAAGTAAAAATTTGTGTCCCTTCAGGATTTAGCAACTTATGTGCGTTACCTTCCAAGGATTTAGAAAAAATAAAAATAAAAATGTGTGTCCCTTCAGGATTAGCAACTTATGTGCGTTACCTTCCGAGGATTTTGCATGCTGCAAAATGTAAATTAATTTAAACTATAGTACAAGGGAGACCCTATATATGCCCCCCTCCTTATCATGACTACCCACTAGGAAGGATAAGGAAGAGAAAAGAGGACACCTACTTCACAAGGTAAGGAGATATCTAGCTTAACAACAATGTATACCATATCCTTAGCGAAGAATCTTGAACCTTACATCCAAGAACATAGATAATCATGAAATGGATATGTCACTTATGGAAAAAGGATCCTCAAAAGGGAAAGAGATCTTATCAACAAGAACCTCACCATAGAGGAGTGCTTAGGATAAAATATCATCTTCTAAAGAAAAGAGGGACCAAAAATTCAATCATCAAGCCCCTTGTAATCAAGAGGAAGAGGAATCTTAGGATGAAGGAGTTAAACTCTAACCCAAAGAAAGAGAAAGAGTTTATAAAGAACATAATTTGCAAAATAAAGAAGAGGTGATGACCTAGGACAATCACCTCTTATATAAGAGGGTATCCATAGTAAAAAACATACATATTTATAAGGAAATAATTTTATATGATAAACAACTACCACTAAGCTAAGGAAAGTAAATCCTTAGATAGAGGAAGGAGGAAAATACCTTGCCCCCCAGGTGTGAAGGCAAGGGATATATCAAATTATATCAAGATATTTTATACCAAAGAGATATCTTGACAAAACAACTATTCTAAAAAAGATATCAAGAATGATTTATAGGGATAGAATATAGAAAGAATAACCAATTAAACTCAAAACCAAATATATGCTAAGAGAAAATTGGATTCTAGAAGACTAGAATAAAATACCTCTTGCCCCCCAGTGAAGAGACAAGAGGAAAAATGCAATTTAACTTGTAGAAGAATGAGGGGAATGCCCTATATCAAAATTATGAAGAAATTGTAATACTGTACGGGAATGAGATATAATTCCCAAAGTAGCTCTTTCTCTAACATATAGCTTGAAATGCACACAATCAACAAGTAAATGTTTATTACTATAATGAAAAGGAAATTTATATTTAGAGAGAGCATTTCTCGAAATAGGTTTGAAGATTTCTTTCTTGGAATTCATTAATTGGACATACACTTTCTTAGCCACATCTTGAGGAGTATCAGGGTGATCTAAAGAAGGTGTTGGAATAAGATGAAGACGAGGATGGTGGTTAAGATCCACTACCTTGATTGGAGGAGGTGGGAAACCTATACCATGCATATCTTGTTTAGGAGATGAATAAATCAGGTTTTAATGCCTTGTTCATTGATACCAAGACCTAAACCTTTATAGCCTTGTTTATCTACCATAGTATATCTGGTAGTGTACCTATCTTGCAAAGCTTTAATAGGAGGAGATTGATTATGGTGTTTATGAGAAAAATTTGTGTATGGTGGAATGATAGGATTAGAAGAGGTTTCCTTATTTTTCCCTTTATCATCGTCATGGATTGTATAGGGAGGTGAAGGTAAATGAAAGAATTCTCGAACATCATTATCATGGATCCTAGCTTGAGCCCCATCATAAGTGTGGGAAGAACTAGGGATTGAAGGTGAAGAAATAGGAATAGGAATATTTGGAATTGTATTATAATTGATAGGATTAGGGTTAGGAATATTAGGAGGTGAGGTAACATCTACCCAATTCTTCACATAATCCAAAAGAGTAATAAGTCCACTACACAAATCCTTAATGAAAGTTTTGAAAGTAGGAATACTAGTATTGGTTAATCTCAAAATAGCATAAGAAAGTGAAAAATGGAGATTAACAAACATGATGAAATGGATGATACTCTCATATACATCATAGGTACTATAAAGAGATCCTAAAAGAAGCATATTAAGAAAAATAGCCATACACCAAAAGATCTTCATAATGAATGAGATGCAAGAAGTGTTGTTGTATTTTTATGAATATATATTTTTTTGTATTTTAGAATGCAAGAGGATAAAAGAAAACAAATTTAATATGTATGCAAGAGATAATGTGAGAGGAAAATAATCTAAGACCAACAAGAAAGAGTTGTCTATCACGGGTTCACCAAAATAGAGTTGTTTATCAGAAGGTTGCATGTTCAATTCACGTCGGGTTCACCAAAATGTAAAGGAAGAAAATTTGATTAGGTATTAGGGGTGTTGTATTTCCTTAACCTTTACATTTAATTTTTAATTTATGGATGTGATATTTTATTGTTTATTAAGCATATATGGGGAAGGAAGATAAGATGTTCCTCTTTTATCCCCAAATGCACAAATGAAAGATCCAAATTGATTAACCCTAAAGAAGGATCAATGCACAAATGAATCACCCATTAAAAAATGAGAGTAAGGAAGATCTTAAATTTTGTTTTATGATTAAGGAGATATGATATATAATAGTAATTGAAAAGAATGAGATGAAGTACCAACCCTAAATAATTGCTGATCTAAAGAATGTTGTTTTCTAAGGTCTGTACTATGTTTCTAGAAAATCTAAAGTATGATCTAGAATCGGAATGCAGAGACAAACAAAAACCATAAATCTATTTATGATCTGACAGTGTCTTATGAAAAAGGTTGACCTTGACCCAATAATCTCACCCCTGACCCAATAATATTGACCCTGACCTGCACAGGTTTGACAGAAAATCTGTTTGCAGATCCCAATAGTTCACTAAAAAGGGTATACAGATCTAAGTTCAAATCTTCAATCCTGAACCTGTACCTACAAGAAAAAGAGATTTTTTTGTTGGGGGGGAAGGGTTCACCTTAGTCAAACCCTAATTTAGGAATTAACCTTGAAATCAATAAATTATAGAATGCTAGCAAGTAGTAGAATTGAATCTAAGAATGAAACTATGATATTGAACAGATATGCAATTGTAATTCAAATGTAGCAAGTATGTAAATATGAAAGCTTGGACTCAATAGAAACCATAAACCTCCATGATTGTATGCTTGGAATCCACCTTAAAGAGAATGAATGAGTGTTTGAGGATGGACAAAGGATCTTAAAGGAAGATCACCCCACCATGATGGCTATATCTAGGGTTTAAATGATGAATCTTGAATGCTTGAACCTAATCCCTTCAAAAGGCTTGAAAGCTTGAATCCTTGGTCTTCAATGGAGGACTTGAATGTTTGAGAGGAAGACTTGAACACCTTGAAAACTTGAGAACATGTAGAAAAATGGATTCTTGAACCTTTTGCTTCTTGACAAAATCTTGGTTTAGAACTTTTTGCACTTAGAAGACCTTTTTTTGCTCAATATTGCTTAGAGAAAATGAGAGGAGAAAACTTCCTTTTATATGAAACTATGGCACAATCTTCTAAGGAGGCTAACATAGGAGAATTAAATTCCAATTAGACCCATGCCCCTAGAAGAGGACCTATATTAAATACAATTTAGGATTTTCCAATTCGAAACCCAAAACAGCCGACTCGGAAGCGGGAAAAATGAATTTGTGATGACCTCTGGAAGCCGACAAGTTTCCAGTTTTGAAAGGGGGACCCAGGTCAAGCTCGAGGTTGACACTAACCTAGGTCAAGGTAGAGTTTGACCATAACCTAGGTCAAGGTCGAGGTAGAGTTCAACCCTAACATAGGTCAAGGTCAAGGTCAACCTTGACCTAGGGGGTTAGAACCCCTAGAAGAAGTGCCAGGTGGGATAGAAGGTTCCTGGAGAGGCCCAATCAGGGTCCTAAATAGGCACAAAAGTAGGAGATGATGCATAAATGAGGGGACAGTATGATGGTGTTCAAAAACATCCCCTAAGGAGGGATAAATATTTTTAACATGGAAGTGCTTCCATTTTAAGATGACACGCTTAGATTGAAACATTTATATGCTTTTCTCTTAGTAGAATAACCAAGGAAGATACCTTCAGATCACTTCTAGCATCAAAATTCTCTATCTCATCATCTCTTTTGATATAACATTTACTTCCAAATATTTTGAAATATTTCACAGTAGGAGTATGATCAAACCATAATTCATAAGGAGTCTTACCTGTACCTTCTCTGATCTAAATTTTGTTCAAGGTGTACACAGTAGTACCAATAACCTCTCTCCAATGAACATGTGATACATTTCCTTCTAGCAACATAGTTCTGGGAACATCTAATATTTTTTTGTTTCTTTTCTCTAATATCCCATTCTGTTGTGGTGTCCTAGGAGTAGATTTCTATCTAAATATTCCATGCTCTTCACAGTAGGTATTAAATAAATCTGAAGTAAACTCACCACCTCTATCTGATCTCAAACATTTTATCTTCAAACCAGATTGATTCTCAACTTTTTCTTTGAATAAATTGAATTTCTCAAATGCCTCATATTTCTCTCTCAAATATGTAACCCACATCATTATAGAAAAGTCATCATCAAAAAGTATAAAGTACCTTTCACCATAATAAGATTTTTCTCTTGTAGGACCACACAAATCTGTATGTTCCAGATCCAACTTCCCTTTTGCTGAGTAATATTTTCTTTTAAAACTACTTCTAGTCTGCTTCCCCATAACACACTCTCTGTAGATAGTGTTATATGGTTTCACAATCTTAGTTAGATCTCTTACAATATTTGTCATACTTGCCTTCACAATATTATCAAAGTTAACATGACAAAATATTTTATGCCATAACCAACTTTCATCAATCTTCACACTAAAACAAGAAGATTCAGATGTATTCAATTCAAATATATTACCTCTATATTTAGTACCAGATGTGATCAATTCTCCTGATTTACTCCTAATAGAACATTTCCCATTAATGAATTTCAATTGATAACCTCTGTCCACTAGCTATCCAACACTCAACAGATTATGCCTAAGTCCATCAACAAGCAGTACATTGTCATGTATTAGTCTTTCCATCCAGAGAAATAGATCCAAATCCAATGATAAGAGAGGAGTATTATCACCAAATCTAACAACACCACCATCATATCTTTTCATACTAACAAACTTGTTTTTATCTCTAGTCATATGATGTGAACAACCACTATCTATAACCCATTCAGATTTCTTTTCGACATGAGATACTAAGGCTTTTTCTTCATGTATAGGTTAATCATCCTTAATAGAAATAAATCCAATTTCATCATAATCAACATAATCATCATCAGAAATACCTTCACGATCATAATAACATTCCTTTTCTTTTGAATACTTTTATTTTTAAAACTTAGGTTTATGTTTTGGAACCCTTGTAGGACATCAAGATGAAAAATGACCATTCTTGTTGCATGAAAAACATTTCAAAGGTAACTTGCCTTCGAATTTACCCTTACCTCTCTTCTCTCTTCTAGCGATCAGGGATACCACTTCATCTATCTTTCTTTATTACTTGTGTATCTATTCCCATTCATCAGCATAGTCTCCAATTTTGTCTCTTATGTCGCTATTGTTGGTGCTCGCAATTCTAGATAAGGTATTTTTTTTTCTATGCATAGTCACCTTGAATGCTGACTCAACTTTAGGTAAAGATTCTCCCAGTTTTATGGCCTCAAAATTAGTTAGCTTTCCAATGAAAATCTCTCTATTGAATTTTGGTGTCAAAGGTATAATCTCCTCTATAGCTTGTACTTTAGTTTTGTATGCAGGTGTCAGAGATATGAGAATCTTCACAATCACTTCTTCTTCATTGTAAGTACCTCTAGAGTTTCTTATTCCAGTAACCACTTCACTAATTCTTTGTGCATAAGCTCTAATGTTCTCATCATCTTTCATTTTCAATGATTCCATCTTTGTCTTCCAGTTTTGTAGCTTTTCCAAATTTTTAAACTTATCTCCTTCATACAATGCTTCCAATCTTGTCCAAATTTCATGTGCAGAATCTAAGTCTTTTACTTCTATGAATTCACATTCAGAAAGTGCACTGATCAATGATTCTCTTGTGACCATATTACATGAAAATAACTTCTTTTCATCTTCAGTAGCTTTATCCAATTCATCCTCAATATTTATATTTTCCTTTGTTTTTGTGATAATCCAGTAGTCAATTCCCAAACATAGAAAATGTGTACTCATCTTGTTCTTCCAACTATCAAAATTTTCAAGATCAAATTTTAGACTATCCTTCCTATAGTAAGACATCTTCAAGATATTAATATTTCTCTCTAAGGACTAATAGCTCTAATACCAATTATTAGGAATAACACTCCACAAGCATAACTCAGAGGGGGTGAATTAGTTGTGATACAAATTATTAAACATTAAACTTTATAAACCAAATCTATAATTCAAATGATAACATAGTAAATGCCAACACCATAACACAATCCTTATTGTCAATGAAACCCTATTAAATTTAAAACCCCAATGAGAATTAGCACCCACAAATGATGTACTGAGAGTATAGCATCCCTGTTAAAAGATTTAGCCATGTTAGGAGCTTATTACAACATTATAGTACATAGACCCTATTAAAGGAAAAACCTTGTTACGAGTCAAGAGTAATAGTGGGCTCACTGCCCAAGCACACTTCCCAAAGAAGGTTAAAGCCACCCTGATGTAAATTCTAGGGTAATGAAGGAAATGAAGATGATTTTTCCTTCAAAACATTCTCTAAGGGTCCTTAATACAACAACTCACCAAAACCTAGCATCACACCTTTACAAAGGGTCAAAATACTTTCAAAAACTTCTAATCAACATCGTGATATGAATCCAATCTTGAGTTGGAGGGGGTTGAACCAAATTGTCAAAGGTGTTATTAGGTTCAATGAAACATCTTACCATAAGGTATCATTTGGATGATTCTTTGTTCAATAATCCACTAAATCCTAGTAGCCCTATTTGCAAGGTTATGAGGGCATAAATCTTAAACTTCACACTAGACCTAGGGGAAAAAACACATTTCCAAATACCCTTGATGGAATAATATAAAACCACCAAGAAAAAGGTTTTAAAGTCTTGAGGAACATGCCAAACTTTAATGAAGTCAAACAAGCCTAATTGAGCAATTAGGTCACCTGAAAGAAGGAAGTACCCCAAGGATTGATGGGAGGATAAAAATATAGTTTGGCTCAAATTTTTCATAGTCCCAAACTACTCCAGACTTGGTTTCAAGGCTTGATTCAACCCCAAAGTATGACTGTCACCAACTGAGCATTCTAGTCATTGGTCGCCACATAGAGATACCAACCCTAATTCATTGAAAACATTAACCTGCACTCACTCTCCTGCAAAATAACTCTAGAAACATCATTAAAACATAAAAACCTCTCATTCCACCAAGGATTAGGATTTTTCAAGGGTGGACATGAGAGGAAAATGAAATTTAGTGAGAAACCCTAGATAAGGAGGGTTTCATAATAGTTTATAGTAAAATGGTCCTAAATTTTGATTCCAGTCACTTCAAATATTTAAAAAAAATTAAAAAGAAATGTGATTAGGTGATCCTCACAATCCAATTTATTTCATCATAAAATTTGATTGTACAAGTCCATATAGAAAGTAGAAAGTTGACTGTTACGGGAAAATGAGTATGTTTTATTGATTCAAAGACAAAATTATATCATTGTGTGCTTTCCACCTACCTAAAAGGGATATGAAATAATTCCCCAATGGTTACAAATGAATTTAAAACCATTTACCTATAAGGGAAGTCATTTAGACTTTACAAATGAAAAGTTACAAAGCTGTCAAAAAGTTGCTTGACAACTTTTGACAACATTTTGACAACTTTTACAAATATGCACTAAAAGTGCAATCTTATTGTAAAATGTGAATCTATGGCTCCTTATTGACTTGAAATGACTTAAAAACATTAGAATCTTAAATCTTAAGTTTTAGAGACCCTTTGACCATGGTTGACCAAGTGGCTTATAAATGCCAAATCTTGGAACTAGGCCTTACAAGTTGGATCAATATACTAGAAAGGTACTTATTAGGATTCAGATATCCACAAGGCCCCCTAGGAGTCACAAGAAGATGAAAAATTCAATTTTTTGTATTAGGTTCTCCTGCAACATACTCGCCATGAATTTTAGAGCTCAAGTTCCCACTTGAGTCAAGTTTGTCAATGAAAGTGCCATGTTGTTGGATCTGGTCTTTTGTAATCCAAGTAGAATCAATCTTGGGAAGATCCTTCCACTTAACAAGATACTGCATATATGTCTGGTGTCTGGTCTCTTTTAGGACTTTCGACTCTAGAATTGTCTTTGAATCAATTGGTTTTCTAGGAGGTAGATTTGTGACATAATCTAAAGCATCTGATGTTCCTTGAAGGATTGGGGTACCTGCATAATCATAGCCTGCATCACCTTTATGAGGGGTTAGATCAACTATGTTAAATATTGGAGAAATAGAAAAGGTAGGGGAAGAGATATTTCATAGGCATCTTCACCCATTTTGTGAAAAATTGTGCATGGGCCTACTTTCTTCATGTGTATTTTGGAGTATCTACCCTTGGGTAACCTCTCTTTCCTAAGATATGCCCATACTTTGTCCCCAATCTGGAAATAAAATTCTCTTCTTTATTTATTTTCCCACTCCTTATAATTTTGAGTAGTCTATAGTAGTTTACATTTTACTTCTTCTTGGACTTGAGTAATTATTTTTTCCAACTCTTCTCCCTGAGCACAGAACCTCAAATCTGAAGGTAAGTCTAGAAGATCCAAAGGACCCCTGAGATGCAGACCATATATTGTTTGAAATGGTGTTTTTCTAGTGGATCTATTAAGGGAATCATTAAAAGAAAACTCTTCCTATGTAAGTACTACATCCCAACTCTGATTGTGTTTGTTGGTTAGACACCTTAGGAGATTTCTAAGTGATCTATTCACCACTTTTGATTAGCCATTAGTTTGTGGGTGATATGCTGAACTATAGGTTAAGTTTGTTCCCAATTTCCTATGGAGTGTTCACTAGAAGTGTCCTTGAAACTTGACATCCCTATTTGAGACTATTTGTTTTGGTAACGCATGGATTCTGATAACTTCTTTAAAGAGGAGGTGTACAATGTGGGAGACATAATTTATGCTTTTCCAAGGAACAAAATACACCATCTTGCTGAACCTATCTAAAATGACAAACACACTATCAAAGCCTTGTTTTCTTATAGGAAGACCCATTACAAAATCCATAGAGATTGACTCCCAAGGTCTAGTAGGTATTGGAAAAGGTTGATATAACCCCTAGTTTGTAGACACACCCTTAGCTTTCTAATATATAGTGTAGACTTCAACAAAATTCTTTACATCATTTTTCATCTTTGGCCAAAAGAAACTTCTTTTAATTAGGTCTAGAGTCTTATCTATGCCAAAATTTCCACCCATGCCACCACAATATTTTTATTTTATGATTTTTAGCCTCATAGAACACCTAGGTATATAGAGTTGAGAACCTTTGAACAAAAGATCATTTGGAATGAGAAATTCAGAGAATTTAGTGTGGTATTTCCATACTAGTTGAGAAAAAACCTTAAATGCTTCTCCAAAGTTTGGATCACTTGCATAGAGATGTTTCAAAGCATCAATCCCAATGCTCTGAAGGTGGGATTTTTCAATCAGACCAACCCTTCTACTGAGGGCATCAACAACCTTGTTTGCTTGTCCTTTTTTGTGTTTTAAAGTGAAAGTGTAGGATTACAATTGCTCCTTCCATTTTATGTTCTTAACACTCAATTTTTCTCAAGAATTTAGAAAAATTAGTGCATGGTTGTCAGTATAGACAATAAATTATTTTGGTAAAAGGTAGTGTCTCCATTTATTGAGGGCGTGCACTACTGCATATAGTTCAAGGTCATAATTTGAACATATTTTCTTAGCATCATTGATTTTTTCAGAGAAGAAAGCTATAGGCTTTCCTTCTTGACATAGGACATCACCAATAGCTAAGATACTAGCATCTATTTCCATCGTGAATACCTTCCTAAAACTAGGTAGGGTCAAGATAGGATATTGAGACACCCTATTATTCAAATAATCAAAAGCATTGTTGGCATGAGTTGTCCAAGAAAACTTTGATTTCTTACCACCCTTAATTGTGTCTAACATTGGGGCACATACATTACTGAATTTTTTGATGAACTTGATGACATGTAACTGATTCAATGTTTGAAGATGTTAAGTTGATCCCCAAAATGTAAAAGGATAATGCAAGACATTAAATCAATTAATGGATTGTATTTTCATTGATGTCAACTTGATATAATCTAATCGGTTATAATCAAAGTGTCAAAGACTTTAGAGAATCAAAGAGATAAATATTATGCTTTCTGTAATGCATAAAAGAAAAGCATTCACATTGTGACTACAAACAATGATGGTTAGTGGAACCTGACAGATAGACAAAAACATAGTTTAAACTGATGGAGAATCCCAAGGAGAACTTGAGTGTTGACTGATTCTATCAAAAAGTTAAAGTAGAATTAAATTGAGTTCAGAAATGACAAATATCTAGTTGGTAGAGCTAAATATAGATTTAACTTGTAGTTATCATTGTTTTCATCAACAAGATAAGCTAGAGATAAGTAAAAGATTTAAAGTTGATTTGTCCAGTTGGCAAGAAGATCTCAGCGAGATAAAACAAGAGGTTTTCTTTAAATCTAATTGGCGAGAATTTTAGATCATGCCAAGATCAAGAAGATCAAGAACCTAACAATGGTGATATCATGTCTATTTAAGAGACAACTCAATTCATTGTGAATTGGTGTGGGTGAAGGAATGAGCAAGAGGATGCTAAAGAGAAAATTCATATAGTGCTGATCAACAAGCTAAGGAAAGAGATAAAGAATTATGTGGACACTGAGAAATAGAGCACAACGTCACTGAGAAGAATCAAAGTGGAGAAAAGGTATAAACAGAGTTATATTGATCATAATAGTTTTGTGAGATTACAATAGATCTGAAAATCTGCAAGTATAAGTTGGTGAACAGATCATACTGTTTCAGTTTAACCATTGATTCAAAAAGTCTCTTAACTGAGAAGGATTTAAAGATCCTTTATATATTGAGATACATTCAATGGAGTATGAAAAATTTGTATCATGAAGATAACATGAGATACCAAATACCTATTGATAGTCCAAGTGAGTGTCTGATCAAGGATGGTAGCATAGAGATGCCTGATATCAAGTGACAGAATAAAATTTTAAATCCTCTAACAAGGTCACACCTAATAGTGTGTTTGTAACCTTTAACAGGGTTGGCTCTTCACTGAGCTCACTTCAGAAGAGTGATAATTTTGGGTTACCGGTCCCAAGTGGTTTTTCCCTTAACAAGGTTTCCACATCAAAAATCCATGTGTCAATGTGTTTATGAGTCATCACTTTAGTGTTTTTCATTACACTTAACTTAATTGGATTGATCGGTATACTCTAGATAATTTACCATGTTTTGGGAAATTAACAAACTTCTATTTGGTAAATCTATAGTAGAAGGTTTTACAAACTATTCTAAGAAGTAGTAAATTGATATAAGAATTTGGAGGCATTAATCTTATAGGACTGAAGATAACTAGAGGTATAATTTTGTGGTACTAAGTTTTAAGGGTTGATTATTAGAATATTTTTGAGGCCAATCATCCATCCCCCCTCTCAGTTATTACTAGCAATTGGTATCAGAGCTTGTGTGCTTAGAAAGGGAGTTTAACAGCTCAAGAAAAAGATCACAAGATGAACAGATGAGATGTGCCCAAGTTGAATAAAGACAACTTTGCATCATGGAAAAGAAGAATAAGACTCCACCTATTAGGTATTGGAAATGGTATTGTTCAATACTTAGATATGTCAGAAACACTGAGAGGGGGGGGTGAATCAGTGTTTGTCTATTAATTACTTTTCAACAACTTAAACATAAATCAAACATACATTGAATGAAGCTTAACATAAGAACTCATAACACAAGATATGATTATGGGGAAATCTTGATCAGAGGAAAACCCCAGTGGGAATTAGTACCCACAAATATTGTACTAGCTATAATGAACCTGTTAAAGTTCCTTTGCCCTGTTAGAAGCAGTCTTTACAATATGAGTACAATGACCTAGTTAAAGGTCTGACCCTCTTAGGAGTCTTTTACAAAACATTGTTAAAGGTATATGGCTCACTGCCTAGGCTCACTACCCAATAGGATGAAGGCTACAACCTTTTGAAAAATGATATACACTATATCAAAATGAACTACTATGATGACACTATTGTCTGATCAGTTTAGTGTATGTGTGAATGATCTTACTCTCTTAAAGATCTATATCATATAATGACTTCATCTTACTGCCTTCTATATCTTCCTATTACATAATAATCGATGCTTGTAACATAACTTTACATTACATACTTATATGTTCATATCTGAATAGGCACGACCCAAAACAAGACTCTAGTTGGCCCTAAAAAAAAATACACAATGCTTCTAAACAAGTTGGCTCAAGCATGTTTACTAAAATTCTAATTACATCATTACAAACATATAACCAAAGGCTCTTAGCAATTACATAACAAAATAATTCATGCTGATCAAAACACTAGTCGGCTTCCATGCTCTATCTTTTGGACTGCTGGTCTACGGATCTACCTATAAATTTATCGTATTGTTGTTCCAAACAATGCATGTCTAGATGTAGAATTTACATGTGTCATACAACATATATCTAAACACACATAAGTTGACTCAATCTCTCACACGTGCGCTGATGTGCTGATCATTGAATATCTCTGTCTACCCTTTTTTCCATAGTCATTTTGTCTTTCATGATAGAAACTAAACATGAATTTGTTTCCATGATGACAACACTAAGTGAGTCATGCATCCTTAGGAAGTCAACTTGCCAACAATCTTCCCCTTTTTCATTTATGGAAACAAAGGAATGTGGTCCAGTTTCTCAAAATAACTTAACACAAAAAATGACTATATATCATACCATATTTTTGATATATACATATACTTCTCCACATGTACACATTCTATATCACTCCCCCTTTGACATTAATGAAAAAGGTGTACAAAAACTTGTAAGTCTTCTGCATACTTACTCCATGTAAACTTCAGGGTACACAATCTAAAGAGATTGGATCTCTTTCTGCCAGAACACTTTCATTGCATCAACTGTCTGAAGATGCGCGCATAGGGCATAAGTTAGTTTCTCCATCTTCATCAAATCTATGCATGTAACTTGATCATATGTTACAATGGTGGAATCAATTTGTTGGATGTTCTCATTGAAGACTGCTAGAGATGGCGCAAGTGCATTTTTCAACTGAGTTTGTCAGACTCTTATCTTGCTGATTTCCAACTCAGCCTTCTCAATCTTGTCCAACTGCCCTTGATAAACATTGTTGCAGATGTTCATGTCTTGCGTGGATGTTTTGACGGATTTCCTAATCTTGTCCACCATGATCTTTGCCACTTCTACCTTTTTAATGTGCTCAGAGGTGAACTTCACTCTGTCCATGCAGTTATCTATGACTTTCTTTCCCTTAGCCGCTAATTCCTTCAGTATGGATTGCCCAATCTTCAAATATTTTAGGTCTAAGGTAAAGTTCTTTACCAATTCATTCAGTCTCTCCTTCTTATATTCATCTTCTACAATTTTAGTAGTAGAGTCTACTAGAATTGTAAAATGTTATTTAAAGTTTGTCAGAATGCTGTCCACATCTTCAACTGATTAGACTTTGGCTACTTTCTTGTCAAAAGGAACTAAGTCATTCAATATGTTTACTGATTCTAAAAAGTGAGGGTTCCTCATCACTTTTTTCTCCTTTGATTTTTCCATAGCAAGAACGCTAATCTTTATTAGGTCTTCTTCTCTCCATGCATCCAGACTTGCTAAATCAGGAGTTAACCTTGACAAAAATGAGGTAGATGGTTGAGTGGATGGTGAGAATATAGTATTCTAACTGGTATCCATGCATTCAATCTTTACTGGTATCTCTTTGATTGGTGTCTCATCTTTACTGGTATCGTCAGTGCACATTTCTTCAGTGCTTACAAATTCTTTATCAACTTTGTCCATATCTTTTTCAGATGTTGTCATGGATATCTTGATATTGTGAACTATTATAGTATCTTCTGAGTCTTTATCTGTATCAGAAGTTATTGTCACTATGGGCGCTAAAACCTATGGACCTATCATAGGTGCTTTCTGTATCACTGGTTTTGTAACCTATTTGGTAGGAGCTGGAATTACCTTAGGTGTCATTGATGGATACATGTGTCTATCCATAAAAACTTGTGCAAATTCCTTTTCAGTCTCTTTACCTATCTACTCATACTCTTTGTTCATAATCTGCAAGGTCCTTGTCTTGGTTCTGAGATGAGGCTTCACCAGATCTAATAGAATAGCCTTCTCATCATGCGAGCATATAGGGAGAAGAGTATCCAATGTTTCTTCTCTAATCCTCATGTCTTCCTCTATTTCATTTCTTTTCATGATCTCCAATATGTTCCATAACTTATCCGGTATTACTGTTTTGAGTTCAAGAACAAACTTGTTAAACTTGATCATATGAGATATGATCATAGAATGTATCTCAGTCTTATCCATTTATTGATATTTTTCATAGACTTTAGAAAGTGTATCTAATCTCCCTTCATTTACAATCCTATTCTTCAAAACATTTAGACTAGGTCTAAATCCTACCTCAGGAGGAGCTTAAGTATTCCTTTCTTTTCTCTGAGTGTTCCTTGATGATGGATGATTTGTGGGTGCCTATTTTCCTCCTCTAGTCTTCTTGATTGGTATAGAAGGTCGAGATGAGTCTAGATAAATAGTGGTAGAGGGCACAAAGGTGTTCTCTACTTTCTTCTTCTTTTGGATCTCTTCAGTATTCTCAAGTTCTTTTGCTATCTTGGCTTCTCTAGCTTTGTCAAGATCTTCTTGAGTGACTCCATGAACTTTTAGTATGTTGATGTAATTCTGGATTCCTTCCTTTTGTTATCAGCATTGTGTAAGATAGTATCCACTTCATTAGTCTTCTCTCTATAAGTGCCCCACCTTGGCTTATTAGGATCTTTTGGCGTAGACAATAGAACTTGTGCATATCCTTCTAACACATGTTCTTCTACTTCATAACCAAGAGGATGAATCCATTTGGTTCTAGGTTTGACAGCCTCCATGCAAGTGCAATCTACTTCTACCATAAAATGTATGGTATCCTTATATTTTTCAACTATCTTCTCAGATAATATGAACCTATTCTGCATCTTGATCCTAACTGTCTTGATATCCATATCCATGGCATCCCTTACACTGCTCTCTAAAGTGGCCTTAAGAGAAATCTGAGACATTTTAGGTTTGCTCCTATCTAGGTAAAGGTTTGCAACCTTTCCAAAAATATGGAAATACAAGTAGATGATCAAAGATCCAAACCTGAATGTCTTGCTCCTTTCATGCTTGATGATTTGAATGTTGTCAATCAGTTGAGTGCACAAGATCTCACATAGGTTGTATTGAGTGTTATCCTTCACCATTCTGATAGCTGCTAGGACTATTGCTGTAGAGACACTATTCAACCTACTGCTTTCTGAAACTTATAGTCAAGTATCATTGTTAGAATTTTTATGTCATCTTCCTTGTTAGGGTCAACTTTCATGCCATGCTTGTCACTTCTAGATAGGCAAAATTGTTCAATTTGATTCTTCACATTCTTGCCAGTAGGAAAAACTGGTCCAGTCTTAGGGAGTCTAGTTAATTCATGGATTAGGTCTATAGTGATGCAAACATGAACCTCACCAATCCAGTAAAGGTCATCATGTATTCTTCTTAGCAAAATCTTCACCCATTCTGGCTCATCAAACTCATGCACATTAGAGTATTTGAAGATAGGGTTATCAATCAAGTGTGCGAACTCATCCTTGAATGTGTAATCAGGTTTCATCATAGATCCCATATGAGTGGCTATGCTGATATCTCCTACTATTTCCTTCTTACAGTAAATATATGCGCGGATATCTTCTACATGAAAAACACCTAGCGGGGTTTTGGAGAAAGCTCCTTCCACATCATCTAGTATAGATTTGAATGGATGCTTCTTGAATACAAATCTCTTCCTCTCTACAATATCAAATACAACTAGAGTTGCCATACTTACTTGGAACTTTCTTAAGTAGGGTTTCCTAAAATTCTAAAATGGCGTGACTGTTAGGATTCCGTTTCAACTTCGTATCTGTTTGCTTAACTGCCAAATATATTATGCTTCTGTGCTTTGATGCCTAGTGCTCCAGTTCTCTATAAATTCTATGATCTTGAATGCAAGTGTGAAGAAGATTGAACACTTACTTTCTTTTATAAAATCTACCGCATTTAATGTTTGCAACCATACGCAAATTACTTAGAGATTTTGTAACTTTGATCCTAATGAATTTGAGACAATGTATGTATGCATACTACAATATTATGTGCTTACAACCATGAATTCATAGGTGCATACTTAGAGGTGAGTATACCAACCGCGTAGGGGTACTAAGCTAGAATAGCTTCCCCTAAGACCAAAAAGGTCTATTCAAGTAGAAGTAGAGGGTGCGTCCACTGTAGATGCATCAACTAATTTATCAACATCATTGTCCTTCTTTACTTGAACCCAAATTTTGCTTGAATCTTCATTTGCTTGAACAAACTTGACTTCTCCTTTTTCTTCAAATAGTGATTTCTTAGGATCCTCTTGCTTTTGAGTTCTGGATCTAAAAAACCTTAAGATGTGTCCAGCCTTTCCACATGTGTGACAAATGATAGGAGGTCTAATTCTCTTGTTCATCATGTTGCATTGCTTTGTTGTGTGTCCATTGTAGTTACATATCTGACATGTAGTGTTCTGCAAATTCCTTTGAGGTTGATTTCTTTGATTGTTTTGATTCATTCCTCTTTGATTTTTTCTTCAATGTATAGCCCTATGACCAAACTTATTATAGGAGAAATAATAACCATTGAAAGGTCTTACCGCTTTGCAATCTCTTTCCAAATGACCATGTTTGTTACATGCATAACAATTTTTGTTAACTTGCTTGATTTCCCCTTTAGGTGGATCTATTTTAATCTCTTCAACATTTTGTACTTTCTTTTCTTCTGAAGATGCTTCATGAGGTTTCTTTCTTTCTTGCAATGAATTGACTTCAATTTGTGCTACACTGAATCCAAGACTAGAAGTGTCACCTTTTTGATTTTGCACATTAAGCTGAGTTTGAAGTGAATCAAAACTTGTGTGGATTTTATCAATCTTATGTTTTGCTTCTATTAGTTCAGACTCCAACTTCTTCTTTATGTTTTTCAATTCCAGGACTTTCATGTTTCCTTTCAAGAGTTCATCATCTAGTTGTTTTCTTTCTTTGATCTTTTTCTTCAATAGCAATTTGGCTGTCTGTGAGCTATTCATCCAGATTTTGAATTTCATCTTTCAGAGACATATTATCTTCATTGATATTTTTGTTCATTTTCCCTAAATCACTTGTAGAACAATCTTTCAAATATTTTCTTAATTTCTTGATAAGAATTTGTGAGCCATCAACTTTCAGTCTAAGTTCTTCATTTTCTTTTTCAGGTCTATCAAGATCTTCAAGAGCTGCTTCAAGATTCTTTTTCAAATGTTTTGCTTTTGCTGAGTCCATGATCTCCTCAAGTGGTTAAACTTATTTTCTGAGGACCAGAGCTCTGATACCAATTGTTAGAAACACTAAGAGGGGGGTGGGGTGAATCAGTGTTTATCTATTAATTACTTTTCAACAACTTAAACATAAATAAAACATACATTGAATGAAGCTTAACATAAGAACTCATAACACAAGATATGATTATGGGAAACCTTGACCAGAGGAAAACCCTAGTGGGAATTAGTACCCACAAATATTGTACTAGGTATAATGAACCTGTTAAAGTTCCTTTGCCCTATTAGAAGCATTCTTTACAATATGAGTATAATGACCTGGTTAAAGGTCTGACCCTGTTAGGAGTCTTTTAAAAAACCCTGTTAAAGGTATATGGCTCACTGCCTAGGCTCACTGCCAAATAGGATGAAGGCTACAACCTTCTGAAAAATGATATACACTATATCAAAATGAACTGCTGTGATGACACTGCTATCTGATCAGTTCCATGTATGCACGAATGCTCTTACTCTCTTAAAGAGCTATATCATATACTGACTTCATCTTACTTCTCTTCTATATCTTCCTCTTACATAATAATCGATTCTTGTAACATAACTTTACATTACATACTTATAAGTTCATATTCGAATAGGCATGACCCAAAACAAGACTCTAGTCGGCCCTAAAAAAAAATACACAACACTTCTGAGAAAGTAAGCTCAAGCATGTTTACTACAATCATAATTACATCATTAAAAACATATAGCCAAAGGTGGTTAGCCATTACATAACACAATAATTCACGCTGATCAAAACACTAGTCGACTTCCATGCTCTGTCTTCTGGACTACTGGTCTATTGATCTTCCTATAACTTTGTCATACTGTTGTTCCATACTATGCATGTCTTGATGTAGCATGTAAATGTGTCATACAACATATATCTGAATGCACATAAGTTGACTCAATCTCTCACACATGCACTGATGTGCTAATTGCTGAATATCTCTGTCAGCCCTATTTTCCATAGTCATTTTGTCTTTCATGACAGAAACTAAACATGACTTTGTTGCCATGATGACAACACAAAGTGATTCATGCATCCTCAGGAAGTCAACTTTCCAACAAGATACTAAATATGTGTTTCCTACAGGACCTCATACTCTAGAGAAATTAAGAGTCAAGCATCAGCATAACTGCATGATTACAGAACTTGCATCATCACTCTCCGATGCTGAGTTTGAAGATGTCAAAACCTGCACGTTTGCAAATAAAATGTGGGATAATTTGAAGCTTGTACATGGAGGAGATGACAATGTACTCAGAGCAAAGGAAGAAAGCCTAAGAGGGAGGTTTGATGACCGAAGCATGAAAGAAGGAGAAAACATTACTCAGTATAGCTGTAGAATCAAAGAGGTAGTGAATGCTATCCAAGGAGTTGGAGGTGACTTGAAGAGGAGATAGTGGTAAGACAAATCTTAAGAACCTTTTTTCCTATTTATGCTATTAGAGTTTTTGCTATTCAAGAAATGAGAGTAGTTGCAAACAATATAGTTACTCTAGATAGTCTGATTGGTAGACTAATTTAATTTGAGATGAATAACTTTGACAATAGTGTCTTACCATCCATAGAATCTGCATTCAAATCTTCTTTAAAGATAAGTAGCTAAAGTCATAGACATGTTGTTAGAAATAATAGTGATAGTGATAATGAGGATCAAGGACTTGATGAGATTGAAGTACTTATGGCTAGAAGACATCAGAGAGGTAAAGACAGATAAAAAGGTAAATTACCACTTGTATGTTTTAATTGTAAAGAGGTTGGACACTTTGTTGCAAGATGTCCAAACCAACAAAAAGAAGACAGAGGAAATGAGAAGAAGTTTGATAAAGGTGAAAATAGAGAATATCAGAGCAACTAACAATCTGACGAGAGAGATACTTGAGACTACAAGGACAAAGGGAAGAAAGCTTGTTACCTAGCTAAGAACAGAGATGATGACACCAAAACTAAACTAGAAGAAGACATCGAGATGGTATTTGTAGCCATGAAGAATGATTCAGATGAAGATGAAGAAAGGTATGTAGAAACTGCACTCATATCTAAAGTTAGTACAAATGATGCCTGGATCATAGATAGTGGTTGCACTCACCATATGACTAGTGATAAACAAAATTTTGAGACTTTTAAATACTATAATGGTGGTTTAGTGAGAATGGGAAATGATACACCTTGTCTAGTTGAAGGTAAAGGAACCATAATGTTGAATAACCCGATAAATGTGAAAATTCTTACTGGGTTTAAGGGCTGTATTAAAATTTGTTAAGTGTTTCTCAGTTGAACAATTCAGGTCATAGAGTAGCATTTGAAAATAAGAAGGCAAATATCTTCAATGAAGCAGGAAGGTTGATTGGTACTAGTGAGTAGATAAAAGGTAACCTTTTCTATCTTGATGACACTAACACCACTTGTTTGATGGATAGAAACAAAGACTTATGGTTGTGGCACAAAATATTGTGTCATGTGAACTTTGACAACATGATAAAGATAAGAAACAAAAGGAATGTCAGAGGCTTACCAAAAATGACTAAGCCTGAGCATATCATGTGCAAGAATTGTCAAAAAGGTAAGATGACAAAATCTAGTTTCAAGAGAAAAACCCATACATCTACTGCAATTGTAGAATTAGTCCATACAAATCTATGTGGACCAATGAGGACAAATAGATACTATGGAGATAGTTATTTTATTCTCTTTGTTGATGATTTATCTAGAATGATGACAGTCATGTTTTTAAAAGATAAATCAAAAAAATTTAAGATGTTTAAATGGTACAAAGCAATGGTAGAAAAACAAAGTGAAAGAAATTGAAATGATTAAGGTCAGATAGAGGAGGGTAATTTAATTCAGAAGAATTCACTAACTATTGCAATGAGCATGGAATTAAGAGAAAAGTTTCTGCACCAAGGGCACCACAACAAAATTGAAATGCTAAGAGGAGAATCAAATCAATTTTTGATTGTGCAAGAACATTGATGATCGAGAAAAGCATCACTCAAACATTTTGGAGGGAAGCTGTCAGTACTGATATCTACACACTAAATAGAGTACAATTCAAGAAGGACAAAAAGAAGACACCCTATGAGCTTTGGTATGATCATACACCCAATGTAAGTTACTTTAGAATCTTTGGTAGTCAATATTATATATTGAAGGATGGTAAAAATGGAAAACTTGACTGCAAAAGTGAAGAAGGTATCTTCCTAGGGTATTCAACCAAAATCAAGGCTTATAAGTGTCTTAACAAGTCATCTAAAAAAACATTGAAAGTACAAATGTGAAAATAGATGAATTTGAAGAAAAAGAATGATAAGGAAAGAAAAAAGGAACTGGAGGACTACAAAAAGTTTGTTTATACAGAACCTGACACTCTACCCAAGCATCAGTGTGTCGCACCTGAGCATTAGAACATTGTACCCAAGCATCAGGCTGCAATTAGTGACTACCAGGATAATACTCAAGATGATGTTCTAAACAATGGAGATGAAAATAAAGGAAAAGAAGATAATTAGAATGATGAGAACATAGCTGAACTGAAACTTTCCAAGTATGTCAGAAGACATCATCCACAAAATCAAATCATAGGAGACAAGAAGGCTAGAACAAGAACAAGAAGTAAGTCACTTAACACCAGATGTTTACTTTGTGATTTTGAGCCTAAGTCTATTAACAATGGACTTGAGAATGAAGAATGGGTCAATGATATGAATGAAGAGATAGAACAGATTAAGAAGAACAATACATGGACACTAGTACCAAGACCATATGAAAAGAATGTCATCGGTACCAAATGGATATTTAGAAACAATCTGAATGAGAATGGAGAAGTCACTAGAAACAAAGAAAGATTAGTATGCAAGGGATATGCACAAGAAGAAGGCATTGATTATGGTGAAACCTTTGCACCCGTTGCTATACTAGAAGGAGTTAGAATCTTACTTGCTTATGCTGCATTTAAAGGATTCAAGGTATACCAAATGGATGTCAAATCAACATTCCTAAATAGAATATTAGAAGAAGAGGTATACATTGAACAACCAGAAGGGTTTGTTGATCCAGACAAGAGAAACATGGTATGTAGACTACACAAAGCCTTCTATGGATTGAAACAAGAACTGAGATCCTGGTATGAAAGACTTCACTCATATCTCATAAGCATAAAATTTGTTAGAACAAGTGAAAATAGCAATCTGTACTTAAAAGAAGATATTGATGGTAACATTATGATCGCTGAAATTTTTGTTAATGATATCATTTTTGGGGGAAATGAATTTTTATGTAAATCCTTTGCTGATGAAATGAGAAAGGAATTTGAAATGTTATGTTTGGAGAGATCAAATTCTTTCTTGGTCTATAGATTCTTCAACAAGATGTAGGAATTTACATCACTCAGTCCAAATACATCAACGAAGTGCTGAATATATTCAAGATGGAAGATTCCAAACCATTTGGAACACTTATGGATACCGGATGCAAGCTGACAAAAGAAGAAAAGACAAATGAGGTAAACCAAACCTTATATAGATCAATGATTGGGAAACTGATGTATGTTTTTCACACCAGACCAGATATAGCACACGTAGAGGGGATAGTTACAAGATTCTCTTCTAATCCCAAAGAATCATAGATGACTGCTATTAAAATAATTCTAAGATATTTGAAGAACACCAAGGACTATGGCTTATGGTATAAGAGAGAAGTAACATTTGAGCTACAAGTCTACACAGATGTTGATTGGGCTGGAAACATAGATGATCGAAAGAGCACAACTGGAGGAGAATTCTTCATGGGTGATAGACTTGTCATGTGGATAAGCAAGAAACAAGGATGCATCTCTCAGTCTACCATAGAAACATAATATGTAGCTTCTTTTTCAAATTGATATAATATTTCATGAATCAAACAATTATTGGAAGGAATGCATATGAAGATCCTTGAACCAGTAATTATCTATTATGATAATACTAGTGCAATAAAAATTTCTAAGAATCCAGTCATGCATGATAATACTAAGAATATTGCTATCAAGTATCACTATCTAAGAGAACAAGTGCAAGAAAAGGAAATGACACTATAATATGTTCAATCAAAGGAATAGTTAGCTAATATATTCAACAAGTCATTACCAAAGGATACATTTGAGTACCTAAGACATAGACTAGGGGTTCAACCCTTGTCTATCAGTTAGTAATTTGCCTAGGAGGTTGCATCAGCCTATACCACATCTAAAGATCATTCATGTTGATGCAAACACTAAGATGGACAAAAAAAAGATACATCTATACATTGCAAGGTACATATCATCACCAAAAATCAGAACATTGTATTGTGATGGATAGGGAAATTCAAGGAATATATTATGAAAAGAGATGGAACATGATATAGATGATAAATCAAGGAGAATTATTCTTGTTTGGAATTGTTGTCAAAGGGAGAGAAATATCTCATTTTCATACAAAAAGGGAGATATTTTCTCATTACCATAAATGAGAGATGATCTCATTATCAAAAGGAGAGATATGAGAAAAGGATAGGTTATATCATTATCCATGAAGGGAAGTTCCTGAGAATAAAAAATGAAGAGTTAATCAATATTCTAAGGGAGAGAAATTGATTACCCATGAAATATCCATCTAAGGGAGAGAAGTAACAAAGGGTGAGAGTTCAGACAAAAAGAAAGAATGTTGTCAAAGGAAAAAGAGATTATGAAGAAGAGGAATAATCAAGGAAGAGCACATCTCAGAATAGAGATATTAGATGATACATCTATCCAGTGAAGGGATTAAAGATGGAAGACAACCACTCTGCATGAAACAAACCTAAGCTATTTTTGAGCTTATCGAGAGCCAAACATTTGTAATAGTTACATTAGGAAAGCTTGATGAAACTATGTATCTCATATTGTATTAGTAATATTATAGTATGATAATGTAGTATGTTGCTATCAATGCCAAAGGGAGAGATTGATGACATGTAACTGATTAAATGTTTGAAGATGTTAAGTTGATCACCAAAATGCAGAAGGATAATGTAAGACATTAAATCATTTAATGGATTGTATTGTCATTGATGTCAAATTAATATAATCTAATTGATTATAATCAAAGTGTCAAAGACTTCAGAGAATCAGAGAGATAAAGATTATGCTTTCTATAATGCATAAAAGACAAGAATTTACATTGTGACTACAAACACCAATGGTTAGTGGAACCTGACGAATAGAGATCACTGATAGTCAAGTCACAGTGATGCCCGAGCAATAAAACTAATGAGCATTACTGATGAAAAGAATCACAAGCAAAATCAATGGCCAGAAACATAGCGTAAACTGATGGAGAAGCTTGAGGAGAACTGGATTTTTGACCGATGCTATCAAAGAGTTAAACCAGAATTAAATTGAGTTTAGAAATGAGAAAATATCTAGCTGACAGAGCTAAATATAGAGTTAATTGGTAGTTATCATTGTTTTCATCGACAAGATAAGCTAGAGATAAGTAAAATATTTAAAGCTGATTTGTCCAGTTGGCAAGAAGATTTCAGTGAGATAAAATAAGAGTTTTTCCTTAAATCTAATTGGCGATAATTGTGGATCATGCTAAGATCAAGAAGATCAATAACCTAACAATGGTAATATCATGTCTATTTAAGAGACAACTCAATTCATTGTGAATTGGTGTGGGTGAAGGAATGAACAAGAGGATGTCGAAGAGAAACTGATGAAGAGAGAATTCATACAGTGCTAATCAAAAAGCTAAGGAAAGAGATAAAGAATTCTGCGGAAACCAAACAACAAAGCACAACATCAATGAGAAGAATGAAAGTGGAGAAAAGGTATAAACAAAGTTATATTGTTCAGAATATTTTTTTGAGATTACAATAGATCTGAAAATCTGCAAGTATAAGTTCTATATGTGAATAGATCATACTTTTTTAGTTTAACCATTGATTCAGAAAGTCTCTTAACCAAGTAGGATTTAAAGATCCTTTCTATATTGAGATACATCCAATGGAGTATCAAAAATTTTGATCATGAAGATAGCATGAGATGCTAGATACCTATTGATAGGCCAAGTGAGTGTTTGATCAAGGATGGTAGCATAGAGATGCCTGATATCAAGTGACGGACTAAAATTTTAAATCCTCTAACAAGGTCACACCTAACACTGTGTTTGTAACCTTTAACGGGGTTGGCTCTTCACCAAGCTCACTTTAGAAGAGTGAACATTTTGGGTTACCTGTCCCAAGTGGTTTTCCCTTAACAGGGTTTCCACGTTAAAAATCTGTGTCAATGTGTTTATGAGTCATTACTTTAGTGTTTTTCATTAAACTTAACTTAATTGGATTGATCAGTATAATCTAGATAATTTACTGTCTTTCAGTAAATTAATAGACTATTATTTGGTAAATCTACAGTAGAATTTTTTACAAAGTATTTCGAGCTATAATAATTTAATATAAGAATTTTGAAGCATTCATCTTATAGGACTGAAGATAAATAGAGGTATAATTTTGTGGTACTAAGTTTTATGGGTTGATTATTGGAATATTCTTGAGTCCACTGATTCACCCCCCCTCTCAGTTATTACTAAGATAACTTGCTATAGAAAGTAGAAAGACCATGTAATCTCCTTACCTGACCTTGATTTCTTGGAGTGGGCCAATTGACAATGGCCTCCACCTTTCTAGGATCCATTTTCAATGTTCCTTGAGAGATGAAAAACCCCAAGAAAATAATTTCTGTCTGCATAAAGGTACATTTATCCAAGTTGATTATTAATTTGTGTTCATGAAGTCTCCTTCTCACCTACTCCAAATGAATTAGATTTTCTTGTCTGTTGCTACTAAAAATCAATATATCATCAAGATAGATAACAAAAAATTTGCCAATGAAGTCAATGAAAATTTATTTCATGAGCCTTATGAATGTGCTAGGATTATGCTTAGCCCAAATGGAATCACAAGCCATTAAACTAACCCTTCATTTCTCTTAAATGTAGTCTTCCATTCATCCCCTGTTCTGATTCTTATTTGGTGGTAGCTAGATTTTAAATCTATTTTGGAGAAGTAGAAAGCAGTCCCAAGTTGATCAAGTAGGTCTTCAATCCTTGGAATAGGGAATCTATACCTAATTGTTATCTTTTTTATAGCCCTACTATCATTACATAGTCTCCATGTTCCATCCATTTTAGGGGCTAGGACATATGGGATGACACAAGGACTGAGACTCTTTTGGATCATACCTTTAGATAACATATCTTGGACTTATCTTGAGATTTCTGCATTTTGATTTGGAGTCATCTTGTAGGGTGCTTTATTAAGCAAAGAGGCACCAGGTATTAAATCAATATGATGAGTGATATCTCTTAGGGGTGGGAGGGAAGGGGGTAAATCATTTTTTACCACATCATTGTATTTCTTTAGCAGTTGTTTAACCTCTAGTGGTATGGGTACTGTTTTATCAGATTCTTCCTTTTCCTTAGGATTCATGATCACTATATAACTTTCATCTTTAGAGTTTTTCAATGTTTTCACCATTTCTTTTCCCCCTATCAAAATTATAGTGGGTTCTTTCTCTGCTTTTGGGTCAGGTAGTGGCTTCATTTTAAAAGTTTTACCATCCCTAACAATGGTATAGATGTTTTTTCTACAACTATAGGTGGCATCCATGTCATATTCCATGGTCTTCCAAGTAGAAGATGACAAGAATCCATCTCTACTATATCACATAAGACCTTATCCATGAAGTTCCCTAGAGAAAATTCTACCATAGTCTATTTAGTCACTAATTTTTGTTGTACTTTAGCAAAACAAGAAACATTATAAGGAAAGAGATGTGGTGTTTTATGCAATTCCAACTTCTGTACCATTTCTTTAGAAATTAAATTCTCTTTTGAGCCAAAGTCTATTAAAAAATTACATACCTTTCCTTGGAACTTGATCCTTGTTATGAACATATTATTTCTTTGGGGTCGTTCTTGAGTGTGCGGTACTTTCAAAAAGGCTTGTCTCATCATCAGGACCCTCCCTTCTTTAGCTTCAAGTTCTTGGTTTTCTTCTTGGACCAATTGTACTCGTCTTTCTCCTTGGTTATTATTTCTCTTCTTAGGGAATCTTACTGCATGATGGCCTAGTTGATTGCAATTGTAGCACCTTATAGGTTCATTATATCTTCCTCTACCCCTACCAAAAGACCTCCTTCCTCTTAAGCCTCCTCTATTTCTTGACTCAACTTGTTCTCTTCCTCCTTGATTATCCTCCATGGATCTATCACTGCTTGACTATCCTCTATTCAATGAATTTCCCCTTCCTTTGAAATTTTTGTTGGAGTTTTTGTTACCCCTGCACCTACTGCATTGTTCATGTTTTATTTTCAATTTGTATTCAACATTTAATGCTAAGTGAAAGCATTGTTGGACTTTTGCATGAGAACATAGAATTAACTCATCTTGAATGTTTATTCTTATTCCTTGCATGTACCTTCCAAGTTTGACACTTTCTAGTTCCACCATCTTGGACATCATGGAGAGTCTACAAAAATCTTCTATGTACTCTGAGACATCCATCTCCTTTTGTCTTAGACTTTGTCTTTTCTTATGAAGTTGAACTTCATAATATTCTGGCACATAAGCCTCCTTAACTAAGGCCACCATTTTCTTCCATGTTCCAACTAGATTGTTATCCATCTCCACCCTCTCTTCTTGAGTGAAGTTACACCAAGTTAGGGTAGATCCCTTCAAGTTAGACTTTTCTATTTTCACCTTTTGATGCTTTGGTATCTCCTCACAGTCAAAGAAATTAGTGAGTGTATCCATCCAATCCATAACATATTTTGGATCCATCTTTCCACTGTAGATAGGTAGATCAAGCTTAGTGTCCATGGTTCTTCTTTCCATAGAATTCAAAGTCTTCACAAGTAGCCTTTGGTATGCAAGGATCTCTTCTTCCTCCTATCAAGGGGATTCTTCAGCACTCCCCTCTTCTTCAAATCCATAGTTTCCACTACTCCCTCTCCTGACTTGTTCCTTAAGCTTCTCTATTTCTTTCCTCATCCACTTCTTTTCTGCTTCATGTTCTTTTACAACCCTTAGTAGTTTTGCATTTTCCATTCTAGATGATAGTTTATTGTCTTCTCCTCCTTTTGACATGTCTGTAACTTTTCTTAATCTAAATATCTACAAGTCTCTTAGATACCACTTGATGTAAGTGCTAGGGTAATGATGGAAATGAAGATGTTTTGTCCTTCAAAACCTTCTCTAAGGGTCCTTAATACACCAACCCACCAAAACCTAGACTCACACCTTTACAAAGGATCAAAACACTTTCAAAAACTTCCAATCAACATCCTGATATGAATCCAATACTTGAATCAAGATGTGTGATGCAATACTTCATACTATTCCTTATGAGATCACTATCAAATTTGATTCATAAGATGAAAATTAAAATATTGACTTGGAGGGGGTTGAACCAAATTGTTATAGGTGTTATTAGGTTCAATGAAACATGTTCCAACCATTGAGAGACCTTAAGGTATCCTTTGGATGATTGTTTCTTCAATAATCCACTAAATCCTAGTAGCCCCATTTGCAAGGTTATGAGGACATAAATATTAAACTTCATAGTGGACCAAGGAAAACAAAAAAAGTTTCAAACACCCTTTATGGAATACTAGAAAACCACCAAGCAAAAAGTTCTGAAGTCTTGAGGAACAAACCAAACCTTAATGAAGTTAGACATACCTAATTGAGAAATTAGGTCACCTTAAAGAAGGAATTACCCCAAGGATTTATGGGAGGATAAAAATATGGTCTGGGTTGCATTTTTCATGGTCTCACACTACTCCAGACTTAGTTTCAAGGCTTTATTCAAACCCAAAGTATGACTGTCACCAACTGACCATTCTGGTCACTGGTCGCCACATAGAGATGCCAACCCCAATTCATTGAAAACATGAACCTACACTCACTTCCTTGCAAAATAACTCCATAAAAATAATTAAAACATACAAACCTCTCATTCTACCAATGATTAGGATTTTCCAAGGGTGTACATGAGAGGAAAACAAAATTTAGTGAGAAAACCCTAGATAAGGAGGGTTTCAGAATAGTTTATAGTAAAATGGTCCTAATGTTTGATTATATTCACTTAAAATATACAAACCAAATGAAAAAGAAAGGTTTATTTGATGATCCTCACAATACAATTGATTTCATCATAAAATTTGAGTGTACAAGTCTGTATAGAAAGTAGAAATTTGACTGTTACAAGAAACTGAGTATGTTTTATTGATTCAAAAAAAATTACATCATTGTGTGCTTTCCACCCACTTGAAAGGGCTATTAAAGCATTCCTTAATGGTTAAAACGTAATTTAAAACCATCTACCCATTGGGGAAGTCATTTAGACTTTACAACCCAAAATTTTCAAAGTTGTCAAAAAGTTGCTTGACAACTTTTGACAACATTTTGACAACTTTTACAAATATGCACTAGAAGTGAAATCTTACTACAAAATGTTAACCTATGGTTCCTTATTGACTTTAAATGACTTAAAAACATTAGACATCCTAAATCTCAAGTTTAGAGACCCTTTGACCATGGTTGACCATGTGGCTTATAAATGCCAAATCTTGGAACCAAGCCTTACAAGTTGGATCAATAGACTAGAAAGACACTTATTAGGATTTAGATATCCACAAGACCCCCCCTAGGAGTCAAAAGAAGATTAAAAATTCATTTTTTTGTAGTGGGTTCTCCTACACCACACCCTCAAGGATTAACAATCTAAACAACTATATATAAGGGATATACAATCCAGTGAACTTTTTGATAGAAACTGTCTTTGCTTGGTCAGTTCCAATGAAGTACTATAATCAAAAACTCTACTCTACATACAGCAGCCAATCAAGCTTCAAATCTTCCAAACTTCTCTGCCTTGAATTACCTTTTCATCACATCACTATCATATGCTTCTACTTTTCAAAAGGAAAGATCTCTTATATATACCCTATTACAATAATTGATTAGGGCGGCCAATTAAGCCTTCCCAATATACAAATATTTATTTAACCCCTTGCTAAGATATGTAAGGTACCTAAAAAAAGTAAACATAAATTTAAATACATGAGATATATTCCAAGATCCAAAATCTATAATATACGCTACATCTCTGAAGTCAACCACAAATAGGTCTCCAACAGAATACAAACCATAATTATCGTCACCAACAATCACATGACTAGAGATCAACAAAAAAATTCCTCATTATGTCTTCTATCATCCCTTAATCTCACATAAACTTAATCAT
Organism: Thuja plicata; assembly: GCA_018584345.1. NCBI lineage: Eukaryota > Viridiplantae > Streptophyta > Pinopsida > Cupressales > Cupressaceae > Thuja > Thuja plicata. The sequence goes on from MU227775.1 coordinate 1,941,083, forward strand.
CATCGCCTGTAAGATGTACCCAAAACATAGAGACCTGCTCTGTCAAGCACCACTGTCATAGTCCATAAACCAGTCCTCACTAAAACATCTATAACATGTTAAATATGCAATATTAAGCCAAGAGATCTTAGGAATAAGGTCATCACACATCCTTCTACATATCCTCATATTATCTCATTCTAATTCATTCGTACAGTGTCCGTACACTTATGTCAGTCATCATACAATAGTAATAACTAGTTTGTTCTCTCAACAGAAACATATGTTAACATCAGTGGAAAAAAATGAATGCCATCAAAATTAGTAGTACCCAATTATTATATCATCTAACACATAATTCTAGGACCCTCATTACTAGGTTTACCCTCTTCTGGTAGTGGGGATATATTATAGGTTACTCTGTCCTTTTGAATTGTATAAGTGTTACTTTCACCATCATATTTTGATTTTTTGTGAAACTACCAAGGCCTCCCTAGAAGGAGGTTACATGAATCCATTGGGATGATATCACATAGGATTTTGTCTTTATAGGCCCTGTATTGAATTCTACCCATGACTATTCATCTACCAATAGTTGTTGCTCATTGTTCAACCATGAAACTTGTAAGGGTTTGAATGGGGAATTATTTTCAATTTTAACTTTTCTACCATTTCTAAGGATATAAGATTATCATTAGATCTTGAATAAACTATCACTTTGCATACTTTACATTGTACATTATAGTTAAGTCTGAAAAAACTTTTCTTTAGAGTGGCTCCTTAGTGATAGGAACTTTGAGCAGTGTCCTCCTAAACATCAAAGTTTATCCAACCTTTGATGTAACATTCACCATGGGTGAGGTTACACTTTCTTCATCCTCCTACACTAGATTTTCTCTCCTCTCTCCTCCATGACAGTTTTATGCTTTCTTCTCATGACATTTATTAGTTGTATGCCCCACGTAGTTGTAGTTGAAATAAATTCCAGTGAAAGTGTTTGGGCCCCTTCGTGGACCTCCAAACCTTCCTCTCCCATTTGGTCTTCTCACTCTGAAACTTCATCTAAAACTTGAGTTCCCACTTTTCTCACTATGGCTAGACTCTCCTTGAGGTCTTTGGGACTAGTTCCTTCCCCTGAAATTACCTCTTCCTCTACTATATTGCTCATTCTTCCTTGTTAATTTTTCCTTTTCCCTTAGGTCACTTGAAAGAATTCATCACCTGTATTTCAGGTTATGAGACTGATTTCATCTTGTATGTTTAATATTAGTCCATTAAGGTACCTAGACACCTTTTCTATCTCATTCTCCACATATCCTTATATGATGGTAAGCTTATGGAACTACTTAGTATAAGAGGCCACATCCATGTCTTTTTGTTTCAAGTTTTGCAACCTTTTGTGCACTTGGATCTCATGGTCTGCTAATAGGGATTGTTTCTTAATCCTGCTCACCATCCTCTCCCATGAAATAATTATGGATCTTCCTATATTCACCCTTTCTTCTTGGTGTAGTTCCACCAAGTCAGGGAAGAACCTTTCAACTTTGTTTTAGAAAAAATTACTTATCTGTCATCTGACATCTCCTTGTATTTAAAATATTTGTTCAGGGAATCAATCCATTATATCACCTCTTTAAGGTCCATATTGCCTCCATAAACTGTAATGTCTATCTTCACATCAGAAGACTCCTTATTCACTAAATTCAAGGTATTCAATAACTTTCTCTCTGTAGGAGGTACCTCTTCCTCCTTATTCTACTTTTTAGGGGTTCCATCTTCCCCCTCTTCTTCTTTATGTATCATCTTAAAATGGAAGCACTTCCATTTGGATGAGTTTAGCACCCTCATTTAGTATGTTTGCATAATAGATTTACATTTTTTACATGTTTAGGTGAGATTAGGGTTAGGATCTTATGGATCCTCCTAGATTTTTTCTCTCCATGGTTATTTTTTCTAGGAAGGACCTATGTATTGGTCCTCCTAGGCCTCATCTTACTCTCTCTCCAGGCCTTTTAGGCCTTCTTAACATTCTGACTCATTCCCCCACCTTCCTAGGTCCCCGATTGACCTGGGAACCTTTCTGTCACATCCTGCTGACCTGCCTGAAATCTCAGGATAGGGTTGAGGTTGAACCTATCCTAGGTCAGGGCCGAGGTCAACCCTATCCCCTGATAGGTGTTGGTTCCTATTTCCAGATCCAGAGCTTATTGGGGTCTGAAACTTGAAATAGGTCCCCAGGTTAGGATGCGGAAGTGTTTTCTCTGATATTTGAGTTATTATGTTCCCTCCTTAGTTGGCGATCATGATTGGACCATGATTCAAGGTGAGATTTGGATTTGGATCCATTGCATTGCCCTAGGAGACCTATATTGAAATCTCTATATAAACACTCTCTTTTGCCTTCATTTGATCATGAGATGAGATGGGAGG
>MU227775.1:1943909-1958348 GCA_018584345.1 Thuja plicata
ACTCTTTCCAAAGAGAAACACACACACAATATACATTCTATATATTCGGCTATTCGTGGAGGTGGAAACCACCAAAATGGGGGTTTGACTAAGGAAAAACCCTATATAGCCACCCCAAAACCCCTTTAAAGATATTTGCAGGTGCAGGACAGAGGATCTGAGGCCAGATCTGGATACCCCATTTAAGATCTCTTTCAGACTGTGAAAATAGGGACACTTTCAGATCTGTGCAGATAGCATTGGAAAAAGTGGTACAGGGTCAACCCTTTTCATAAGACGACATCAAAATAGAAAAATATTTTTGGGTTTTGTTCATCTTTGCATTCTGGTTTGAGATCAACTATCGACATTTCTAGAAATAGTCTATAGAACTCAGAAAATGAGTTTTTCTAGATCTGCTATGTCATGAGGTAGGCATCTTATTACATCATTCTTTACATGCTCTTTTCCATCCTTTTGATCAATATAACTAAACGTAATATCTTGAATTTGGACATAGGATTTCCCTTCATTATACAAATCTTATTTAGGAGATCTAGGGCATCAAACCCTTCCAAATTTAGATCTTACACTTTCTTAGATTCATCTTCTTTCTTTCCTCTCTCTTTATCTTTCTCTACCTCTATGGATGCCAAATTCTCTTCTAATTTCTGAAGCATTTTTGTCCACTTCTACAGATATTCATTTTGGAGGCATTGTGTTAGCCTCTTCTTCAAAATATCCTTCCTGCATAAACCAAGTCTTTTCTCCCACATAGTTAGACTCGGCTCTGATACCAATATGATGCAGATATTCTTGTAAGACCCTAAACCAATTCCAAATTTGACTTGATCACCAATTACAACAAAAACTAACTTGGCAAAAACCCAACTCAACAACTAGTCCCATTTGTTCATATAGGCCTATTACAACAAAGCCCTTTGTTTAAGAGGTTTACAAGACAACCATATCACAATCATTATGGAGACATTCAATTGAGTTTCATAAAATATCAAGAGACCAAATATAACTTAGGGAACTATTAGAAATAGACCCAACACCTTGTCTTGGTCAAATTGCTTCACAAGCCCTTACTAGGCCGTGTAGCCTATCTAGTGAGTTTTTGGACAATAAATTTTCACTCCCTAATCATAAGTGAAATAAAAGACCCTTTTCAGATACCATTTTTTGGAATAAAAAATATGTCTGAAAAATACTATGGGGTCCTTTAGACTGACAATGTTATCCTCCACTAGTCATAGTGACCTAATAAGGCAATTGGGTCTCCTTATCAAAGAAATTAATCTTCAAAATCTTCATCCAAACCAACCACCATTAAGAAAATTTCTATTTTGTCTCCAAAAAACACAATCCACCATTGGATACTACATAACCCTCTAAAATTTATCACTTCTACTCAATTAGCATTCAAACCCATACAATTTGGTCTGCCACATAGAGATGTCAGACCCTCAAATTGAAAATTTAACTCTAGTCACCATGTTGGATCGCTTTGAACCTCTAGAATCCTTAAAAAAACCCTAGACCCTAACATTTAACCAAGAATTAGAATTATTGAATGGTGAAATGTTGAGTTAAGGGTATATTTGTGATAAAACTCTAACCAGTGAGGGTTTCAGACCAATTTGCACAAAAATGAGTATAACTTGTTCAATTATAAAATTATCTACACCAAAACAAAGCCAAATGAAAGGTATTTCATTAAAATACTCAACCATATATGATTCAGACCATTCCCAATTTGTACACGTCTGAACCAGATAACTGTTTACAACAAAACCATAAAATACAATAGAAAATCAAAACAATTCTTTATTGATCACCTTCAATTATTCAACAACTAGGCATGCCTCAACTGATAGATGAATAAATAATAAAATTAAAACCTCCCTACCAATTTTGAACATAATGATCATTGGGAGGAAAAGTTTCTCAATGTTGCAAAAGTTGCTGAAGCAACTTTTGCAATTGTTACAAACTATTGAAAAAATCACTTTAAACACCCTACAAACTTTACAAACATGCCATATTTTTATTACAACCATGAAATTGATCAACTCCACTCCATTCCAACACATTTTTAGGGTTTGAAAATGTTTTACCAACTAGGTCCTGAATGAGCACAACTAGACAACTTGGCACTAGGCCTTACAAAGTGACTTGGAGATTTTATAGAATGGTTCATGGGACCTTATTACAATAAATAAGAACCAAAAAATATGAAACAAAATGATAGGTAAGTTATATCCATGGGTGCTCTTTCACTAGTTATTGAGTTGTATTTCATTATTGTTTTAATAAGTTAGAATGTTATAGATTGAGCTACATTGCCAAGTAGTAACATTAGGGAACCCATAGAGGACTTGGTTTCTTAATATAGTTTACCTTCTACTTGTTCTTTTTAATGAATATAAATATTATGTGTAATTATGTCTTTAATTCTAAAAATCATGCTGTGTAAATGAAATCATAATGTTTAGATGAAGATACATTTGTATTCATTTTTTTATTGCTATGTTCTTTTAGTTGTCAGTAGTTTCCTACAGGGTTCCTTAGTAGGGAGTTACAAGAGGACTCAAGCATTGGACGTGTGAAATTTTTTATCTCTTCACCAAGAGTAGATTGATTGAGTGAATTTGGAATGAGGAAATGATGAAAGAGGATGCAAGGGAAATAATTTGTGTATACAGATAAAAAACAAATTGATATGAAAATTCCATAATTAAATCAGAGAAGCAGATAAAGCCACTAACTTGTAGAGAAATTTTCAACCGAATTTATCTCCTAGGTGAAACTTGGATAGTCTGGGAAATTGGACTCACCCCTTCTTGTGGGAGATTCCCTTTCCTTTCCAAAAAGTTGATAATTTTTTAGTTAGTGACCATAAAGTTACTTTTGTAACTTGTCATTTAATAAAGTTCATAGGATCATGTTACATGCCATTCTTTAAGATAGATGATAGTTGTTTATTTAATATTTTCTTTAGGAATTTATTAGAATACATCATGCATTTAATTTTTTATCAAAGGTAATTATACAAACCTCCTCAACTCTTGCCTATATAAGAAAGGTATATGAACATTTGTAATTATCTCCAAGCATCCTTAAACATTATCAATCTATGCATTATTTTGTTTATTTATTTCTTTTTGTTATGTGTTTGAATTTTTAAGGTGAGTACCCTTTATTATTGGTATTAGAGAATTTCTTGAGTGTGTAAGGGTGGAGAGACTCTTCATCAATGGTATTATAACAAGGGCTTTTGAGTGTCTAGACAAACTGCCAAATGTGAGGTATTTTACATAATGACTTGTGGTTGTGGGCTCCTAGTTAAGATTCCTTCTAGAGAAATGTGTGGTATGAATGGTGGAAGAAAATAGAGGAATAAAATATTAGAGCATAAGTTATGGAGTGTTTAAAAAAATTACCAAACATGAGACATTTTGCACTGATATTGTGGTTGTGGGTTTATCAGATAAGTGAGGGAAAATGTCTCCATGAAGGAACTATTGTGGAAGAAATTCTAGTGTGACAGAAGATGATTTTCCAGCCCTTTAATGAAAATTTCAAGCATTTAAAGAGGAGCTGCTTAAAAAATTTGATATTAGGATAAATATGAAGAAGATGGATAATTTTAAGTGAATAAGAAGAAACCAAAAATCTTGATGAGGTTAGGTTTTTTAGGGCTATGTCCAAGATTGAAAAAAGGCCAAAGGTTAAAGTTTCCATATTTTCTATAAATCTTAGTCTAGATGAGTTGATCGATTGGATCAATGATATGGAAGATTATTTTGAATATAAAGAAGTAGAAGATTCTAAGAGGATCAAGTTTGCAAAGACCAAGCTAAACTTAGGCCATGCTAAAATTATGTGGAAAGAAGTTTAGGTAGAGAGACAAAAGATGGAAGGAGATAAAAACAATATGAGACTGGATGATGGAAAAATTGAAGAGACAATACATTATAATTGACTATGAGCTTGATTTTTAAAATTAAATCTAAAGGTTAAAGTAAGAAGAAAATTTTTCAAGGTGTATACAAAAGTTCTACCGAGTCCTGATCAAAATCGGTCACCGTGAAGCCAACAAAGAGAAATTTTCCTAATACATAAATAGGTTGAAGGTCAATATTAAAGAAGAGTTGAGTATTGTAAGAATGTCTACCATTGAAGATGCATATCAATTTACTTCAAAGTTAGAAGAGAAGATGAACAAAATATTTGAGAACACAAAAAATGGAATATGTTGTGGTCGAAAGACTAGAAGACAATCTTTAAAAGGAGGTAAAAATGAGGATTAAAAGAAGAATGAAGAATATAGTAGCGGTTAGAATCAAAAGGTAAATAATTACTACCATCCCTAATGAAAATAATGGAGACCAAAGAGGAAGAGAAAGAAGACGGGGACTAGGAAGAGAAGGTTTTTGCAGAACATGTTTCTAATGTGGAGAAGAAGGACATTGATCATTTGAGTGTCTTCAACATCAAGGGATTACTTACAAAAGACTCGAGGGTAATGCTAGAGTTTCAAATTCTACAAATGTAGAAGCATGAGAGGCTCTTTTCAGAAAAAGAGTCTTAATGAATAAAAATGTGGATCTAATTTAGAGGAAGAGTTTGTTTCACACTAGATGAAAATACCAAGGAAAAATTTATAATGTGATAATTAATGTTGGTAGCGGTGACAATATAATGTCAGAAGAAATGTTGGCAAGTTGAAGTTAGAGAGGTGTAGACACCCATATCGATATCAAATTGCATGGTTGCAAGATGATCATAGGGTTTTAGTTATTTAGTAGTGTTTAATAAAATTTAAAACTAAAACTACTATGATGAGGTAATTTTTAGATCATGCCTATGGATATTTGTCACATTTTTTTAGGGAGACCATGACAATTTGATTGTCATGCAGTACATGATTGATATGAAAAAAATTATTCATTTCAAAAAGATGGAGTTATCAACAAGTCAAATCTCCTTAAGGAGGAAGATAAAAGGTATGCACTGAAACAATATTTGGTTAACGACATGGAAGAGCTAATGAAAGAAAATGAGGGTGAAGAAGATGATCTACTAATGCGAGTTGCAGCTAGTATGGATTGCATTTAAATAAAAAATATCAAAAGTTCTAGTAGAAAAGGATGAGGTAAAATATAATTTTTATGATGAGAAGGATAATATTGGGATGAAGACAAATATTACAATAGTAAATCCTTTTAAAGAGATGATTGTAGTTGGAAGTGAAGAAGAAGATGAACAACTAAACGAGGGGTTCCCCAATGGTTCCTTATAAAATATTTTTTTAGGTGAAGATATCCTATTGGAAGAGGAGATAAGAAAGAGTAATAGTTTGGTCCAAAAATAATAATAATGAATCACATGATGTTTATGCTTACAATATTTTGAATGTAGAGAGGAATGAGTTTGTAGAATAAACATGTCTTTCTGAAGACAAGGAAAATATAGAACACTATGTTGTAGTTGACACTAATAATGGAAAATATGTTTTAGTAACTTATAAAAGGTAATCCATGACATTCATGTTGAAGAAGACAATACCTATGACTTTGAAGAGTTCAATAGTGCAATTTTGTTCAAGCTAGGTTACATTCAAAGGTGAAGAAAGGGAGGAATGATGAAAGAAGGAAGAGACATAAAGGTGCAGACAAAGGTGAAGAAGAGTGTGGAAGTAAATAAGAAAAAATGGTGGATTTGACATCAAAATATGGATTTCAAGTGTTCATGAGATTCCCTGATAGAAAATTTATTCTTACCTAGGGTGTAAGATGCAAGAGAATCTAGGGTGAAAGAGAAATCTTGTATCACAAAAAAAGGAGAAGAAATTAAAAGAATAAACAAACAAAAGGGAAAAAAGGAAAAAATAAACAAAAAAAAAGAAATAAAATGAAATAAGAATAAAAATCATTTACACATGAAGCTTACTTAGGCTTAGTTGGCATAAGTTAGTTATTTTAAAGTTAATTTTTGTAACTTGTCATTTAATAAAGTTCATAGGATCATGTTAGGTGGCATTCTAGAAGATAGATGATAGATCATTATTTAATATTTTTTATAGGACTCTATTATATTACATCATGAATTTAATTTGGCTTCAAATGTAGTTGTACCTACGTCCTCAACTCTTGACTATATAAAAAAGGCATATGAAAATTTGTAATAATCCTCAAGAACCCTCAATCATTATCAATCTATGTATTGTTTTGTTTATTTATCTCTTTCTTATTTTTTTTTGAGTTTGTAGGGGGAGTACCCTTCATCACTATCTTACTAGCAATATCATGTTCACCTATTTTTTGACACCCTACACAAAAGTTATAGATGTTTTACTAAGTGTGGGTCAAAAAGGATTAAAGAGAGCTTAAAGGAGCCTAGATTTCATACATAATAGTACTAATATTAGCATGACATCATGATAAAATCAATGAATATGCGGGTAATATTCATTGAGCTACTAGAAAAAGTAGATCACTACAAAAAAGATTCCCTAGAATGTTCCTAGGGTGTTGACTAGGATGCTAATGCAAAAAAGTATGCTTTAATATATGGAATATTCCTTGTATAGATACTACCATGCATATTATGAATGTACACTATATTTCTAGTGAATGCATTTTATTATTAAAATAAACACCTATACCTATGGAATTTTTTTTGTTAGAATTTTGAAACAAAATTTGTAGAGAAAAAATTAAATAAAAATTAATGCATTCAATTTTTTTTCTAGAACAAGGTAGGAAGCATTATAATTTTTATCTAGTATTTATTATTATGACTATTGGAAAGTTGGATGTGTTGTCATTGATTTCAACATATCAATAGGATTTCTTAGAAAGGTTGATTGTTTATACCAACATATATGTTGTATATTTTTCCAGTAGTACAGGATGTTGAAATGACTATGAGGATTAGTCTTAGTAGATGGAGAATTGATCACCCTATGGGATGATGTTGAGGTTGTCTAATTTTTCCATGTCAAGTTTTAGGGGTTGACATGAAGATTCAGATGAGTTATGAGTTCATAGATGGTGACTGGTAGACAGTGAAGTGACACAGTCACAAAGATCAGTTTGATGAGAATGCTCGGCTTGATATTTTTAGTTGCACATAAAGAAATGTGTTTGGGACATGTAGAGGTGATCTCAATTCAAAGGGTTAGTAATCCAGAGGTTTGTAAGGCATTTTATAGATGTTAGAGTTGTTGGTAATAGTGTTCTTCGGGTTTGACACAAGAGATGCTGGTAGATCCGACAATATGGATGGGTTTGGATGTTTTAATGATATTCATGATGCCTATGAAAGTTCTTGGATAATATTCTTGAACATTTGGTGGTCTACATCAATTAAGGTGATGAAATTTGGATGGAATTTCAAGTTGGTGATAAGTATTTTATGTTCTTGGCCAAGTTGATTAGTAAAACATTTTAGGGTGATCAAGTAAAACATTTTAGGGTAAAGTTATGATCTCGAGGGGATTATGATGGATTGAAGCATGTTGCATCAAACTATTTTTTATCAGGATCATTTATTTAGGTGCACAAAGTTGGAAATTGAAAGGTAGGTTTTTGTTGACCTAAGTTCTTGATATAAGGGTTAATGAATTAGGGTAAATTTGTGGTTGCACATGTGAAGGATTGAACATAGACACTTGGAATTTATAGTAAAAGAAGTTAAGAGTATATTCTAAGGTTGAATCACTCATCTAAAGGAGTCAAAGAGGATTTAATTAGAGATCTATATTGTACTTCAATGGGGTTGAACTTGTCATAAGTTAGATGCTACTATTGAGTTCATAAATTATCAAATTTAACTCTAATCATACATTTTAATGATCTTGCAAGACAATGAGCCTTTGCAGGGTTGTAGCCTTTTTTTTAAAATTTGAGCAGTGAGCTCTAGGAAGTGTCCTTGAATGAAATTTCATTACCCATATTTTTAATAAGGTTATAATTCTAACAATGTATTTTCTTATTACGGGTAATTAGCCCCAACGTGGTTTTCCCCTAACGTGGTTTCCATGATAAAAATATGTGTCAAAGTGTTTTGTATGTGTTTCTGTAATTTACATGCATTCTTATTTGATTAAATTAGACATAAGGGTTTTAAGTGTAAAAGGGTAGTGAATTTTTGAAATTTTAGGAACAATTGATCCAATCCCCCCTCTCAATTATTTGCTGCCTTATTTCCTACAATTGGTGTTAGAGCCTATTCCCTTGGATAAAGTTTAACAACTTGAGGGAGATCTAGAATGGAATCTTACAAGAAGGAAAATCATAGGTTTGATAGTACCAACTATACTTTGTGGTATATTTTCATGAAAGTGCATCTTATATATATATTGATGAATATTGTTGTAGAATCACAAGGTCTTCCTATACTACTCCTACAACTCCTACTATAATACAAGACATCAGCGATGCTAAAGCCAATATCAGGGTGAAAGAAGCTTTATTAAGTACCTCAACTAATTCCAAAATGTAAATGTCATGAAGTTAGAAATTTATAATGAAATTTGGGAGAAGTTGTAGATCCTGTATGAAGGAGACAAGGAAGTCAACATTGCCAAATTATAGAGCCTAAAGGGACAATATGAACCCTTAAAGATGAGTGGAGATGAATGGGTTTCCACTTTCATGCTTAGGATAAATGAAGTAGTGTGTTCTATCAGATGTGCTAGAGGTAATTTAGAAGAAGAATATATTGTTTCTAAAATAATAAGATCTTTACCTCTTGCATACAAACACAAAGTTGTAACCATTGAGGAGATTCAGATAGTGCCACCTATAATAAGAGACAAGATGGTTGGTAAGATTAGTTCATTTGAGTTAATTGAGTTTGGTAATGATTTTTCTATGGATTCAACATTCAAATCCACTGTATAGAAATAGATAAGAATATTTCATATCAAGGAGAAGGATCCACTAGGAGAATTTCAAGATATGATAAGAGAAGAGAGAACTTGAAGAAGAAGAAGAAAGAGAACTTAAAGAGTTGGAGGAATTGATTTTAAAAGAGTACCAAAGGGATCTGGTAAGTAAAAAGGATAGTTACCTCTGAAATTCTTTTCATGTAATAAGATAGTATGTTTTTCTTCTAGATGTCCAGATGGAGTTGCTAAATGAAAATTAGACCAACTATTGAAAGGAAATGTTTCTATACTATTAATGATTTTGGATTTACCGATGGAAAATCTGATGAAGCTAATAAGAGTGATTATGATTTTACCTTCATTATTGTTAAAGAAGAAATTTTTGAGACTAGAGAACCCATGCCTACTAGTTCTACTAGTTGTGATGTTGAAGAGAAATACCTAGCTTCTGAAGTTCTCAAGAAGGATGGATGGGTGATAAATAGTGAATGCTCACATCATATGATTGGTGACATGGAAAAAAAATTAAGTTTTGAAAATTATGATGGTGGAATGGTAAGATGGGGATATAATTTTGGTGGCATGATCAAAGAAAGAGGATTTATTTCACTAGATGGAAAGAATAAAGTGGATGATGTACTGTATGTGGAAGGTTTGAGACATAATATTCTTAGTCTTGGAGAACTAATAGAAAAAAGATATGTCCTACATTTCAAGAATGACTTGTGCAAGGTCTTGAACAACTATGGAATAGAGATAGAAATAGGAGCCAAGACACAAGGTAATATATTTATTTTGAATACTAGTCTGAAAATTTGTTTGATAGCACAAGTAGATAAAAGTTGGTTATGGTAGAAGAGGTTATGACATTTGAACTTTGATAACATTGTTTCTATAAGTTATAATTCTTCTATCAGAGATATTTATAGAGTAAATAAGCCTGCTAATGCTATTTGCAAGGGATGTTAGTTAGGTAAGGAAACAAGAACTAGTTTCAGATCTAAGGTTTAAAACTCAAATGGGTTGTTAGATCTTATTCATACTGATTTGTGTGGTTTTGCTAAGATAAGAAGAATGCAAGGTGATAGATACTTCATGTTACACATTGATGGCTATTCTAGGATGGTTTGGGTAACCTTATTGAAAGAAAAGTTTGAAGCATTTGATAAGTTTATGATCTTCAAGAACATGGTTGAGTTTGAGACAGGAATGAAGGTAAAGTCCTTATGATTATCCAGAGGTGGTGAATTTACATCTGGTGAGTTCATTTATTTCTGTGAAGAACATGTAATTAAGAGACAATTATCTACAATAAGGACTCCATAGAAATATAGAGTTGTAGAGAGGAAGAACATGTCCATTCTTGATACTACAAGAACCATGATATTAGAAGGAAAAGTTCCATAGATGTTTTGGAGAGAAGAAGTCAACACTACAAATTACACTCTCAACTAGGTGCAAATAAAAGGAGATACTGGTAAGACACCTTATGAAATTTGGTTTGGTAATGTGCCTACTATTATTTATTTCAGAATTTTTGGTACTAAATTTTATATCAAAAGAGATGAGGATATATGGAAGTTTGATTCCAGAAGTGATGAAGGCATATTCCTTGGATACTCTGCCAAAAGAAAGGAATATAGATGTTATAACAAAAGGTTTAAGAGGATAGTATAAAGTGCAAGTGTCAGAGTAGATGAAGGCATCAATAATCTATCCAATTTAGATGGATATGATTGTGTAGATCAAAATGTTAGTGAAAATTAGCAAAAAACATCACAATCAAGTACAAAGTGGCATGATGAATGCAAAAGATGAGGCTTATACCAGTGGAGAAGAGGAAGTACAAAAATTAGTGGTAAAGAAGAAGACACAAAGGTATGTAAGAGTAAATAATTCTAAAGATCAGATTATTGGTGACAACAATAAACATGTTCAAACTAGGAAAAGGATTGTTGATGATCATATTTTCTTAATATCAGAAGTCGATCTAATCGATGATTATTGGACTAAATCTATCAAAATTGAAACTGAAATTACAAATGATCATAGGAAAAAGCTCAGGATCAGGGAAGCCAAACTTAAGACATTGCTTGAAAGAGATAATAATGATGTTAGACTTGTGAAAGGAGAATGTTCTAAGTATGGACAAGACAAGCCTAAATCTAAAAGATAGAAGGATAAATTCAAAAAAGGACAAAATCAAGAAGACTTTGGTAAGGTGACCTAAATATCATAAATTTAGTGGTAATTTTTTTGATTGTGGAAAGATTGGTCATAAAGTTATGGACTGTAGAAAAGAAAATCATTCATCCAATTGTAAAATAAATGATCATAATTCAAGCATACGCAGTAATGTGAGAAAGAATAATAATGTCAAAATAAAAAGGATTAGATGTTTTGCATGCAACATAATTGGTCACATTACAAGTCCATGTGTTTCTAAGTAGAATCAAGAGAGTGGATAGAATATTATTATTCACCTTAGATGGAATATATTTGAACACATATTAGATATGGAAAAAGAAAGAAAGTGAAAAAGATGGTTTGGTAGGAATGAACAGGAATATGAAGAAGGATGGTAAGGGTCAGAAGTAGAATGTGGAAAAGAAAGGTCATAATGTCAAAGGAACACAGAAGGATGACAAAGGAAAAGAGAAGATAAAGACAAATAAAGGAAAGAAGCATAGAAATAAGTCAAAGATCAAGGAGAGAAAGGATAATGATAGAAAAGAGTTAAATCTTAGAGAGAAGTTGGGGGTGATTACCCCTCCTAATAATAAATAATATGCAGAGATTTGCTTCAATCTAGAGGACCTCAAGGAGATATAATTCAAGTTGGGATTTTGTTTTGAGGACTTCTAATGAGGGGGAGTAGTGAGCATGGTAAGATAAGGTTTAAATTAAATAAGAAACAATTTTGATTAATCAGAGAAGATTAGAGAAGAATATGTACCTTTTTCATCAATGTCAAAGGGGGAGAAAAGCATGTGAAAAAAAAAGTTCAAGTTGAGTTGATGAGAGAGGTATGTGAAATACAAGATATACTTGCACATAAGAAAAAGTCTCAGCTAAGATCAAGAATTCATATATAAGGGGGAGAAAATGATGGGGAGAAGGGAATATAATCTGTACATGGGAAGCTTGTTCCCAGGGGGAGTAGAGACAAAAGGTTCCTGGAGGAAGATGAGTTAGAGAGACTCGAAAATATAATTGTTTATAGTATTGTTGATGGTGTATCTTAAATGAAGATTGTATTGGTTTCTGATTGCATTATTATTTTCCACATCATATGTTTCCATGAATGAAAAAGGGGGAGATTGTTTTCAAGTTGGATGTGTTATCATTGATTTTAACATATCAATACGATTTCTCATAAAGTTTGATTGTTTGATACCAACATATTTGTTGTTTGTTTTTCTAGTGGTACAAGATGTTCAGAGGTCTAGTGGGAATCAGTCTTAGCAAATGAGGATTCACACACCTTATGGGATGATGTTGAGGTTTTATTATTGGTCCATGTTAGGTTTAAGGGGATGACATGAATATTCAGATCAGTTATGAGCTCATAGATGTTGACTAACAGAAAGTGTGGAAGATAGTGAGGTGACAGAGTCACAAAGATTAGTTCAGTGAGAATTATCAGGTTGATATTTTTAGTTTCACATGTAGGAGTGTGTTTGGAACATGTAGAGGTGTTCTCAATTCAAAGGGTTAGTAATAAAGAGGTTTGCAAGGATTTTTTTAGATGTTACAATTTTTGGTGACAATGTTCTTGAGGTTGGACATAAGAGATGCTGGTAGATGTGATAGTATAGATGGGTTTAGATTTTTTAGTGATATTTATGATGCCTATGAATGTTCTTAGATTATGTGTGTGATGAGTTGGTAGTATAAATTGATTAAGGTGATGAAATTTGGAGTGAATTTCAAGTTGGTGATAAATTTTTTATGTTATTGGCCGACTTGATTAGTAAAATGTTTAATGGCGATCAATAAAATGTTTTAGGGTAAAGTTATGATCTTGAGGTGATTATGATGGATCAAATCATGTTAGATCAAAGTCATTTTGATCAGGATCATTGATTTAGGTACATGAAGATAAAATTTGAAAGATAGGTTTTTTTTTACCTAAGTTCTTGATATAAGGGTTGATGAATTGGGGAAAAGTAGTGGTTGCACATGTGAAGGATTTATCACGGATGCCTGTAATTTCTTGTAGAAGCAGCTTAGAAGATCTACTAAGGCTAAATGGCTCATCTGAAGGAGTCATAGAGGATTTGAGAAGAGATCTATATTGTAATTCAATGGGACTAACCTTGGCATAAGTTAGATGCTAATATTTAGTTCATAAATTATCATATTGTTGTTTGATCAACCATTGTAGTGGGCTTGTAAGGAAATGAGCCTTCCTAGGGTTGTAGCCCTTTTGTATTTGAGAACTAAGCTCTAGGTAGTGTGCCTAAATGCAAGTTCATACCCCATATTTGTAATAAGTTTATACTTATAAGAAGGTTTTTTCCTATTATGGGTAATTATCCCCACCGTGGTTTTTCCCCTAACAGGGTTTTCATGATAAAAATTTGTGTGTAAAAGTATTGTGGATATGTCTTTGATATTTGCATGCATGCTTATTTGATTAAATCAAACATAAGGGTTTTAAGGGTAAAACGGTAGTGAAGTTTTGAAATTTTATGAAAAATTGATTCACCCCCCAGTTGTTTGTTTCCTTATTTCCTATATTATTTATGGTTGTAGGTTAAACCTAAAAAATGCTTCAGTCTTAAAAGTCATGAAATTTTTTAATTGGACTAGTTGTTCTCAATTTTTTTGTTGATGCAAGAATGATGGTGAGGCCTATTTCAATCCAAGGTGCAAAAATTTATCACTAACTCCTAGATCTTGCCTTGATTTTTGTGCCCTCAGAAAAAAGACCTAAAAAATCAACCACTCAAGTTTGTGACAAAATAAAAGTCAATCTATATATTTTAGGATGATTTAAACATGATGGAAAACTTTTTTTTGATATAGTCATGGTAAGAGTATCCCCAATGGAGATATTCCAACCATGCAGCAAGAGTTAGCATAAAGGAAAAATCTACATCAGTTCGTAAACAACTTAGAAAATAACAAAAAACATGCCTCATAGGCCTTCATATTACCGGGTAATCAAGATTTACAACATACATGCCCAACCATATGCCAGGTTACATTCTAAGGCACACATGCCTCATTACAACCAAAAAACTAGATCCATATTGGATGTTAACCTTAGGAAGCTACCTACTAAATCTCTCCATCTAAAGACCCTATGTTAGAATATCTAATCTTTACTTGTATTTTAATTAGGAGATTCATTTGGAATCCCTACATCTATTTTGTCCTCTAGTGGGCGGACAACTCTTTTTATGTAATTCTTTTAATAAGTAAATTAGATATTCCTCCTTAAG
This sequence comes from Thuja plicata, assembly GCA_018584345.1. NCBI lineage: Eukaryota > Viridiplantae > Streptophyta > Pinopsida > Cupressales > Cupressaceae > Thuja > Thuja plicata. The sequence goes on from MU227775.1 coordinate 1,958,244, forward strand.
AGGATTCCTACACATGGCACACACTTAATGTGAATGTGGCACTCATAGGATATGGGAGTTACATGCAAACTCCTACACTCATCTCTACTTAAGAGATGCTTCTCT
>MU227775.1:1970406-2003247 GCA_018584345.1 Thuja plicata
TTGTCTGGATCTACAAACCCTTCTGGTTGCTCAATGTATACCTCTTCTTCAAGTATTCCATTTAGGAATGCTGACTTGACATCCATTTGATATACTTTGAATCCTTTGTATACAGCATAAGCAAGTAGTATTCTTACTCCTTCTAGCCTAGCATTGGGTGCAAAGGTTTCTCCATAGTCTATACCTTCCTCTTGTGTATACCCCTTGCATACTAGTCTTGCTTTGTTCCTTGTGACTTCTCCATTCTCGTTTAGCTTATTCCTGAATATTTATTTAGTACCGATGAGATTTTTTTCATCTAGTCTTGGCACAAGTGACCATGTTTTCTTCTTCTCAATCTTCTCAATCTCATCATTCATAGCACTTATCCATTCTTCATTATCTAGTATAGCATTGATAGATTTTGGCTCAAACTCATAAATTAAACAATTTGAGTTTAAAGACTTACTTCTTGTTCTTGTACTAGCTTTGTTATCTCCTATGATCTAGTCCTCTAGATGGTTCCTTCTTACATATCTTGCAAGTATAGGTATAGCTCTTTGTATATTAGCTTGATCTTCATTACCATGCACATTATCTTAATCATTATCCTAAGCGTTGGTAACAACATTCTGACTATTGGTTGCAACATTCTGTTGTTCTAGAATTAAGCATTGTTGCTCGGGTAGAGTTATGGGTTCTTCACAATATACAAACTTGTTGTAGTCTTCGGGTTCTTTTGTGCTTTCTAGCTCATTCTTTTCTGCAAATTCATCAATTTTCACATTTACACTTTCAACTATTTTGTTAGAAGCCTTGATTAGACATTTAAAAGCTTTGCTCTTGGTAGAATACCCCCAAAAAATACCTTCATCACTTTTGGCATCAAGCTTTCCATTTCTATCATCTTTTAAGACATAACATTGACTACCAAATATTTTGCATTAACTTACATTGGGTGTTTTACCATACCATAGCTCATAAGGTGTCTTATTTGTGTCCTTCTTCAATTGTACTTTGTTAAGTTTATAAATAACAGTGCTAACAACTTCTCTCCAGAAGATTTGGGTGATGTCTTTCTCTATCATCAGTGTTCTTGCACAATCAAATATTGACCTATTCCTTCTCTTAGAAATCCCATTTTGTTGTGTTCTTGGTGTAGAAACCTGTGTTTTTATACCATGCTCATTACAGAAATTAGTGAATTCATCTGATATAAATTCTCCTCCTCTATATGATCTTAAACTTTTAGATCCTTACCACTTTGTTTTTCTACCATAGCCTTATACCATTTAAACATCTTGAATGCTTCAGATTTATTTTTTAGAAACATGACTGTCATCATTCTAGAGTAATCATCAACAAAGAGAATAAAATATCTATCTCCATAATAGCTCTTTGTCCTCATAGGTCCACATAAATCAGTATGGACTAATTCTAGAATATCATCAGATGTATGGGTTTTACTTTTTAAAATAGACTTTGTCATTATACCTTTTTGACAATTTTTTCACATGATGTTGTCTGGCTTTGTCATCATCAGTAAGCCTCTTACACTTCTTCTTTTGCTTATTTTCATCTTGTTGTCAAAATTCACATGACACAATCTTTTGTGCCACAACCATATGTCTTTGGTTCTAGTCATTAAGCAAGTGGTGTTAGTATCATTCAGATAGAATAAGTTACCTTTAGTCTGTTCACCAATACCAATCAATTTTCGTGATTCATTAAAGATCTTTGCCTTCTTGTTCTCAAATGCTACTCTCTGACCTAAATTATTCAGCTGAGAAACACTAAATAGATTATAATTCAATCATTTTACCCAATAATCATTTTCACATTTAATCAGGTTATTCAACATTATAGTTCCTTAACCTTCAACCGGACAAGGTGTATCATTACGCATTCTTACTGTACCACCATTATAATACTCAAAAGTGTTAAAATTTTCTTTGTCACCGGTCATATAGTGAGTGCAACCACTATCTATAATCCAGATATCATTCTTTCTAACCTTAGATATGAGTGCAGTTTCTTCATACCTTTATCTTCATCTAAATCATCCTTCACAGCTACAAATACCATCTTGATGTCATCATCAGGTTCAGTGTCAGTATCCTCATCTTTGCAAGCAGCTAGGTAGCTAGCCTTCTTGGCTTTATCCTTGTAGTCTTTGGTATCATTTCTTTTAGATTATCTCTGTAATCTTTTTTATCACCTCTGTCAGTATCTTCTCAAAAGATCTGTCATCACTTCTGTCATCTTTTCTTCTGTTAGGACATCTTGCAGCAAAGTGTCCAATCTCTTTACAATTAAAGCATACAAGTGGTAATGTGCCTTTGTATTTACCTTTGCCTATTTGCATTCTCCTTGCCATGAGTGCTTCTATTTCATCTAGATCTTCTTCTTCACTTTCACTTTCACTATCTCTTCTAGATGTGTGTCTCTGATTGGATTTTCTTATTCTCATAGAAGAATTAAATGCAGACTCTAAGTTTGGTAAGACACTATTATCAAATTTATTTATCTCAAATGAAATCAGTCTATCAATTAAACTATCAAGAGTAACTATATTGTTTGCAACTTCTCTCATTTCTTGAATAGAAAAAACTCTAATAGCATATACAGGCAATAAGGTTCTTAAGATTTTACTTACCAATGTCTCCTCTTCAAGTGTACCTCCAACACCTCGTATAGCATTGACTACTTCTTTTATTCTTGTGATTTTTTTTCCTTCTTTCATTCTAAGATCATCAAATTTTCTTCTAAGGCTTTCTTCCTTGGCTCTCAGAACATTTGTATCACCGCCATGCACAAGCTTCAGTTTGTCCCACATTTTCTTTGTAGTTGTGCAATCTTTGACATCTTCAAATTCAACATCGGAGAGAGGAAGAAAGCTCTATGACCATGTAGTTGTGCTCATGCTTCACTCTCAATTGATCTACTATTAATGGTCCTATGGGCAACACATATTCAGTATCTAAGTATTGAGTAACATTATTACCAATACCTGATAAGTGGAGTCTTATCCTACTTTACCATGAAGCAAAGTTGTCTTTGTTCAACTTGGGCACATCTCGTATGTTCATCTTGTGATCTTTACTTAGGTCTTGAAACCTTCCTTTCTAAGCACACAAGATATAATACCAATTGTTAGTAATAACTGAGAGGGGGGGGGGGTGAATCAGTGGCCTAAAAAATTTATCCTTCAAACTTAACCACCAATCTTTTAAACCTTGGATTATTATGTCCCTACAAGATGCATGCCATGAAATACTACTAATGATTAATTGTCTATTGGTTTTCTCTGTCAATCCTTATTCTTTCTTGATTACCGATAAGCAGTATAACTATTTACCAAAACTCAGTAAATAAGCAGAGTATACCGATCAATCCAGAGTTAGCTATGTAAGATGCAAAACAATAAAGAAATGAATCATACACACATAACACATGAATTTTTAACATGGAAACCCTGTTAAGGGAAAAACCACTGGGGCCGGTACCAATTGTTAGTAATAACTGAGAGGGGGGGGCGGTGAATCAGTGGCCTCAAAAATTTGTCCTTTAATCACTAACCACCAATCAAATAAATCTCAGATTATTAATTCCCTACAAGATGCATGCCTTAAAATACTTAGAATGATTAACTATCTATCGGTTTACCTTGTCTATCCTTATTCTCCTTTATAATTGATAAGCAGTAAAACTGATTTACTGATACTCATTAAATATGCAAAGTATACCAATCAATCCAGAAATGCATATGTGAAATGTAAAACACTAAAGTAATAAACCATACACACATAACACATGGATTTTTAACATGGAAACCCTGTTAAGGGAAAAACCATTGGGACCGGTACCCCAAATTTTCACTCTTCTGAAGTGAGCCTTGTTAGGAGCCAACCCTATTAAAGGTTACAAACACACTGTTAGGTGTGACCTTGTTAGGGGATTTTAATAATAGAATGTAACTTGATATCTGGCATGTATATACTACCAATATTGATCAACCTCTCTGGGCACAATAGGTATCTGGCATATCTGGTGCTACCTAACTGCATCAACCTCCTTCTTAGACTGTGTGTTGGTTGCGGGAACTCAATGCTATCTTCATGACAATATTTTTGGCAATCTGTTAGGATATACCTCAATTATAGAAGATTGTTAAGTCCTGCTCTATTAAGAGAATTGATGCTTCAATGGTTAAAATGAAACACAATGACCTATTTCTAATGCAACTTGAATTGCAAATTTTTAGATCTATCTAAGTACAATACCTCTCTGATCAATGTATAAATTTAATTCCTTGTGCTCCACACTTTCTGCTCTGTGATGCTGTGCTTCACTGTTGGTCAGTGTCTGTAGAATTATTTAGCTCTCCTTCAACTTGATTGATCAGGACTATATGAAGTTATCCTTCATCAATTTCTGTTTAGTATCCTCTTTCTATTCACTCCCCTTCCCATTATGTTATTTCTATTGGAAATGAGTTATGCTTGTCTTTTATATAGACATGATATTCCTTAATTCTTGATTCATGATTCTTGGCTTGAAAAAAAATCCACCCAATTTGATTTAAAGCTTTAACTCCTAATTTATATCGTAGTTATCTTCTTGCCAACTATAAAAATCTTCTTTAAATCAATTACTTAACTCTGGTTGAATAAAACAAATAACATAACTAGTTAAGTCCATCCTTAAGCTCTACCAGCTAGATATTTTGTCATTTTCTGAACTCTTTGTTATGTCGGTCAACTCTGCAGTTAGTCATCAGTGATAACTGCCAGTTCCATTGGTGTGACTCCAGTTAGCTTTGGGATCTGCATCCATTGGGCATCATTGGATTTTTCTCATCAGGAAACTCTATTTTTAGCTCATCGAATATCACTATGAATTTTGTTCTTTGCCTTTACCAATGGTGTGCACTCTGTCGGTGTTGTCTGTCACTTAGTGAATACTTGACGTTTATGCATTGCTGAATGCATAACCTTTGTTCCATTGATTCTCTGAAGTCTTTGGCATTATGTACATGACCGTACAAATGATATCAAGTTGACATCAATGAAAATACAAACCATTAATTGATTTAATGCCTTGCATTATCTTCAACTTAACATTATCAAACATTCAATCAGTTACATGTCATCATCTTCTTGAATTCTTCATCTTAATTTTCTTACCATTATCACTTCTCTGAGCCACAACATCATCAGACCAACCGATGAGATTCTTCTTCAATTCAACACCATCTATATATTTTTGTTGAACACTTACAATGTCATCATCTGCTGCACTATCATAGCAAAAAATGGCATCTGCCTTATAATATCTTCAATTTATTTAGAGATTTTTCTCTCCTTAAATATCTCTTTCATATTTTCCTTCATTCCTCTAATAGGAATAGATTCATCAACTCTTAGCTTCTCATGTCTTCCAATGTTAATCAGACAACATTTGAAAACTCCACATCTTCCAACTCTTTTTTCCTGCAAAGGTATTAGTTTATGCTCGGATCCTCCCTTCCTTACCACATAGGTATTAGCATGACCATCAAACAAAACATGCCTATAAAACTGCCAAGGTCACCCAAGAAATAGATGACAAGCATTCATAGGCAACATATCACATAATATCACATCATAATAAGCCATAATCTTAAAAATAACTAGGCATTGCTCTTAAATCCTGGCCTTGGCAACCTTTTGTAACCAAATAATCTGATAAGGAGTAGGGTGTTTTCTCCTCTCCAACTTTAATATACTAACCATTTCTTCTGAAATAAAGTCATCAAAAGTACCACTATCAATTATAACATTACATACCTTATCCTTACACTTACATCTGGCTCGGAATAAATTATTTCTATGCACCGGCTCATTAATACATGCAATAACTCTTCTATTGAGAATACCTTCATCTTATTCAAAAAAAATCATTTTACTTTCCTCTAAAGTAAATGTAACCCCTCTATCCAAATGTGCGACCCTCTTTTTAGGACACTAAAAATTCCTATGACCTTTCTCACCACACTGAAAACAAGTACCCATAAATTCACCTCTCCCTCTTCCTCTTTATCCACCATTATAATCCTTAATGGTTTGACTACTTCTAGATCCTTCATTGGTCTGCTTAGGATTATCCACCACGTTACTCCCAATAGTTGATTCACATGTCTTACCACCCCACTTCCTATTATTTTTTTTGCCTTCAACCCTCTTGTTTAGTTTATCTTCAATCCTCAATTCCATCTAATAAGCATCTCCTATTTTTTTCACTCGAACCGTAAGTAACTCCTCTTGAATACTAAGTCTCAAGCCATAGATATACCTATAAACATTTTCCTTATCATCCTCAGAATGATGATTACTAATCATGATCCTATAGAATTCTTTAGTATACTCTTCTACCAATTTTTTAGTTTTCTTCAAGCCTTGCATCTTCTTGAACATTTCCAATTCATAATCCACTGGAATAAATTGTCTCTTCAAATTTTCAACCATCTGATCCCACTTAGAAATTTTTCATTTTCCTTTCTTATTTATATCTAATTGAACATCTCTCCACCATATTCTTGCATGACCTTTTTGCTTTGTTTTTGCAAATTGAACCTGGTCAGGATCATCCACCTCCTCATACTCAAAGTATTCCTCCATCTCATTAATCCAATCAATCAATTCCTTTGGTCTAAGGCTACCAACAAATGTAGAAACTTCAAATTTAGGTCTCTTCCCACTCTTATACACATCTTTCATAAATTTAGCCTCATCTGGATCTTTGGCTTCTTGAAAGTGTTCTTCTTCCTTAGATGCTTCATCACCATCTTGGCCAACCTTTGATGTAGTTCTACATCACAACTCATCTTGTAAAGCTTGCAATTATCTATGCAAAGTCCTAAAACCTTCATCAGTTACTCCTCAAACTCTTCTTAGAGGCATCTTCAATCCAGTGAATTCTGAACAAAATCCTATGCAATTGCGGGTCATATCCACACTCTGGCACCCACAATAGACCAAATAAGGATGTCACTACCACAAAATCCGATCTATAGTTTGTTATGCCCTGCATACCCATCCCTACATTTTGTGCGCAAAATGTTGGGTCCCCTCTTTTTTGTTTTGGCTCTTGCCTTGTTTTCTTTGTCTTTGTTTTTCTTTCTTTCTTCTCCTAGTTTTCCCTCCCATGAGGTTTGTTTTTCTTTCTTCTTTTGTCTTTCGTGTCTCTATGACCCATTCCCAGAGTTGTTTATTCTTTCCAGTCAGATTCTAAACTCTGGGATTCTCTGTTGTGATGTCTTCTCCTTATGAGAAGGCATGGTGGCATGAAATCCCCGGGCCCAGAGTCTGGAGGTTTTCCTGTTCCAAAGTTTGTGGGAAAAGAGAGATAACTTGCTTTTACCTTGGGTATAAATAGAAATTACATGCCACTTTTACAGTTACCGCAATTAAAACACTTATGCTCAGAGCGATCCTTAGGCGATTAAACGGTGACTAAACTATGATTACCCTATGCTTAGTGGGTTGTTACCAGTTTATTTGAGGTGCTTGTTCATGGTCATTTGGAGGTAGAACCTATTATGGGAGTGCTCCTGGTGTGCTCTTTCCCTGCCCTTCATTGGATTTCTAGGTAGGTCTTCTGGTTCCCCTGATATTTTTGTATTTTGTGCTTGTTTCCCTTAGCTCTTTTGGTCTACATCTTGTTCACAGGTTTCCTTTCATGCTCTATTTCTGGTTTGCCTCCCGTTGGTGGGTTGGACCTGCGAGGAGGTTTTTCGCCTCCTGCGTAGCTGTAGATTAATATTGATAGTGTACATTGTTTCGGTCTAGTTTGTGTTAAGATTGCTAAACTGCAATCTTCCCAAGAACACCTACATGCATAACTATTACATAAACAGAAGCAAAAGACAGAAGATAGAAGGATTCAGCTATGGCAGCCAAAATGAGAGAGAAGAGATATCCATGTTGAAAAGAATAATTTCTATTAACAACAATATTGAATACAAAACTCTGTAAATAAAACTAAGCGGTGATTCCTTATAAAGGATACCGAATCCCTAAAAAGGGAAACTATCAAAAATAGAAACTGCCTAAGTGAAACTTAAGCACTAAAGAGTAATTACTAAATTACTCTAACACCCCCCCTTAAGTGTAACTTAGGGAGAAGCAAAACTGCTAAACTACTGCAGAAAGTAGGAAAGAAGGGTCCCGGTAACTAGGCCTGATCAGGTACCCAAACATAAAGTAGACTAGATGAAGAAAACCTTCAATCTAGAAAAAAAGGTGTCCCAGAGAAAGGAACAAGAATAGAGCAAGAAGCATCTCCGAAGCATGTCTGAAAACTCTGTCAAAAGATACTGCTGGAACCCCCACTGAAGTGCATGATTAGGTAGAGAAGACAAGTGTCTGAAGAGCTGATCAATCGAACCAGGAAGCAATAGAACCAACAGGTGAACCCCCCCATAATGCTAAACTAGGAGAGGTGACAGGAACACTGAAATGCAATGCCAGAAACATCTGCAGAAGAAGAACCAGGAACACCAACAGTGCAACAGAAGCACACACACAGGATAAAGGGAGGTGTCACAGACACAGACTACATGGGCTAATGTCATGGAAGGTACGCTCACTTGACAAGAGTGGATGCGCCTAAAGTGGCAAATGCATCATAATCCCCCCATGGCACTTTATAACTTAGTGCGAGTACATCAACCGAACCAGGTGTACAAGATCCAAGAATGCAAAAGAAGGCACTTTATCTCAGTGCATTTATAGAATAATGATGCAACAGAAGGAGCATGCAAGCTCAGAAGTTAGAAAGAGGAGTGAGCTATGAACTCAGAAGAAGAGATCCCCGGACCTGTAGAACCAAGCAATCCACCAGAGTGCATAAAATGCAAAACTCAGAGGAGTGAAAACTTAGAGTAGAATCTAGAAGAAATACCTCTGCCACTGAATAGTACACTGAATCAGCTTTCCGATGATATCTTGTTTGCCGAAAAAGGAGTCCGGATGAGCCAGATATGACTCCTGGAAGGTAAAAAGAGACATCAGACTTCAACAACAAAAAAATCTATTGAAATGGTGGAAAAAAAAACCCTAACCTCCACCATCGCAAAGAGATCGGAAAGAGCTTTTTGACGGTATATGGAAGTCAGAAAAATACCCCCGTATGCTCCCTGTAGAGCGAAAATAGACAGGTAGGGTCAAAAAGAGCCTCAGAGAAAAAAAATAAGCCCTCGGGGGCTAAAAAAACCCCAGCCCCTAGGCGCATGGCGCACAGGGCGCTAAAGCCGGGCCCTTGGTCATACATATGACTGTCGGTTAAATCGCATAAGCCCGCGGGTGCAAAGAGAAAAGCCGCCACCACCGGGCGGAGCGGAGGCCGCCGGTGGAGCGGAGCTCGGGCGGGCGTCGAGCCGGAGGTACCGGCGGGGCAGCGCGGGCCGCAAAACTGGCGGGGCGGTGGTTGCGGGCGGCGGGGCCGCGGTTGAGGGAGCGGTGTGGGCCGCGCAGAGAGGAGGGCCGGGGGCTGGAATGCCAGGGTGGCGCGCCGGGCGCAGCTGGTGGCGGTGGTGCGCCGGTTGCACGCCGGCAATGCTATAACAAATGCACAGACCGCGTTTAAAAACATATTAAAAATGTTTTTTTTTTGAAAAATTTCTCAAAAAATGAGCCCGTACGGCCCTAGAAGGCCACGAAAAAACTCTCAGAGCCTCCTGTAACCAAAAAGGTCAAAATTTATATGTATTTCGACTCTCTCGGGCCTTCTGGACGCAATGGCAGAGTCTGTTTCGGCTCAAACAGCTCCGAAAAATAAAGACCCCCCAGAACCAGAGACAAATGCCAGAAAAGCCACTGAAAGCTTCAAACCCTCGCTGCTTCAACAAAGAACGAACAGCCAGCTGCAGAGTGGCTCTGATACCATGTTAAGATTGCTAAACTGCAATCTTCCCAAGAACACCTGCATGCATAACTATTACATAAACAGAAGCAAAAGACAGAAGATAGAAGGATTCAGCTATGGCGGCCAAAATGAGAGAGAAGAGATATCCATGTTGAAAATAATAATTTCTATTAACAACAATATTGAATACAAAACTCTGTAAATAAAACTAAACGGTGATTCCTTATAAAGGATACCGAAGCCCTAAAAAGGGAAACTATCAGAAATAGAAACTGCCTAAGTGAAACTTAAGCACTAAAGAGTAATTACTAAATTACTCTAACAGTTTGTGAATATATGCATTTGGTTGTGTAAATTTTTAAAATCTATAAATGATGTGTATTTTTTGTATATCGCATGTATATATGTTTTGGCTCTCTGTGTTTATGTGTAGATACTATGTATATCCTTCTGAGCTCGTGAGTTCCTCATGCTCCATCACTTCATTTTGTCCATAAGACCGAGCTCGTTGAGAAAGAGTCACCATGGTTCAAACTTGACACCTCACTGGTTCGAGCCATGGAAACTTTCTCTCTCCTCTATCTCATCAAATTAATGGCGGGATTAATTTCTCACGAGCGAGCATTCAAACCATGTCCCATCTAGCATTTATTTTACCCTGTGTCAACCCACTTGTCACTATTAATGCCTTTATGTTGCCTGCCATCTGACCACATGCCAACCCATGTCATCTAAATATGATTTCTTACTAGTCACATCTATGCGACAATGACTAGATTATTTGGGATCTGGGCCCTAAGTAATTCCTTGTCTTGTGTTTCCCCTTTGCCATTTGGTTTGATATCTCTGGAGTTTTATTCAAGTTTATTACAAGGATTCTGGGACTTTAGATGTATGCTAACACTTGTTGATCGAATGCAGGGTGGTGAAAATTTCCTCAGAATTCTAATGTTCTTTATAAATATCATGTCTTGACAGGTCTCCGGTCTTGCAGGTTGCGGAGGAGTTGATCAAAGATGTCTGAAGTGATCACCGCTCCCTCCAGCCTGGAGCTGCCTACCACTTCCACCCTAGCGGCCACCAAGACTAAGGTTGAGAGGTTATTGGAAAATATTCCTTTGACTTCTAAGTATCCTAAGGACGGTGTCATTGTGGGATCAAAAATTGAGTCTAGAGTTCATGAGATAATAGACGTAGGGCCTGGACCTTGGGCGGAAATGCAAGGATTGATTCAAGCCATCTATAAACTAAGGGCCACTAGAGATAACCTGGCAACTTAGATCGTAGCCTTTGGTATTATCAAAGTGGAAAAATTCCCCTATTCGGTGCAATCCCCAGAGTTAATACTCCAATTGGAAACACTGTACAACTCGTTGACACGGACCGTCCTACTTTCGGATCCCCGACCGCTATAGTACCCAGCAACCATTGTCACCTTGGATGCAACAAATTTAGCCTCAGGGCTGGGGATCCCACAATTCAATAGATCCATTATTCATAATTGACTCCAGACATTGTAGGAGTTTGAAGGTGCTGAGGTTATTTCCTAGCAACATATCAATAGCCACTGGCTAAAAGTCCCAAAGAGGGATTACAAAAGAATGAAGTAGGAAATTCCCTGCGGGGAGTTCAAAGAGGCCATCTAGGTGGGCATTGTGTTTTTATGCATGATTTTTGGATTACCCCATGCCCAAGATTTCTCAGCATGGATGTACTACTTTTTGTACTGCATCACCACGCGCATTCAGACTTTCAACTAGGTGGCCCTCATATCCAATCACGTAGATAAAAAACTGAAGAACATTGTCCAGAATTCCAAATTTTATATGACATCATACATGCTATGGGCACTAGCACAACAAAGGCTGGCTTTTTCGTGTTTGGGCATAGTTGGAGAGCTTAAGAATGGGCCTGGCCAAATGGCACCATGGGATCACTACCCAAGTGCAATGGGAACTCAGTTTCTCAAATTTCTGTCAGGTAAATGATGCCTTCATTTACAACAACACCCTAAAACTTACTTGAGATTTTGGGTACTGACTCTCATAGGCAACGATGACTCTAGTTAGTTCCTACGGTCGCTATTTCATCCAGTTCCAACATCACACCTATATTCGGGTGACAGGCTTCAACGGGAAGCCCCATCTTCTACCCTGGTATTGCGTGGATAGGGTTATTATTTTAGAATTCTACCGACAGATGATGGATCTGCACGCCTTCTTTACATTGAAGAAGGTCATCAACATTTCATTCCCTTTCTTGTGTGATAATTATACATGTAGCCTCACCGTAGCTCAGGAGGAAAATATTGAAGTGAAGAACTTGGGGCTGGTGAGATTCCACCACACCTAGAAAAATTATGATCCCCTCGGCAAGATTGCCACAGCACTGCCCTGGGTGTCCCCACCGCATTAAGAGGATATTGAATACTTCTAGGTGGACTGCCAAGACAATTTTGATCTCCGGGCCTGACAACACACATGGATGAGCAAAGGGCTCATGAAAGCACTCAACCTTCAGACTTCCTGAAGGGTTTCAAAGATGACGGGCTATTGGAAAATCCAGCATATAAGGGACAAGGGCTGGATAAGTTAGATCTCCCTCTGGTAGATTGGGCCACCCCTGAGGACCTAACAATTGAAGGGGTATGTCACCCTGTTATAGAGGTGAGCCACCTATATTTCACTTGGGCATGCCCAAAGAGCACCCGAAAGAAGCCAACAATCAAGTGGACTACTCCCTCTTTAGCTGGCACAGGACCTTCATCATCTATCGCGGCCTGAATCAAGTATAAGTAAAGGGAAAGAAAAAGAGGGTGTCCCAGTCCCCAAAGTTCCTCCATAAGTCCCCACCCTTCTAATGGCACAGTTACATCAACAAATGGAGGTGTCAAAGCTGGCCAGCCAACAAATAAGTATGCAGGTATCTTTCGGCCTCCTTGTGGCTCCAATAGCATTTTCTCACCCGGCGGGATCCCCATCGTTGGCAGACATGATTAGCAGACAGACTTTCACTAAGGCAGAGTCTACTAGTATTCTAGACACTGGGGCTCCACTGGTAAGGAAGAAAAAGAAAAAGGTGACCCCAACACCAAGCATAGTTGCCAGTCTCGGTATGCTGGAGATGCCCCTAGTGGATGTCAGTTTAGATTCTCCTGAACTAGAGGATATTTCAGACTCCTCACCCCCGCATGAAGATTTTGACAACACCTTCTCATCGGAGGAGCTCTTGGAGATTCAGCAGGGTATAGGTCATGCGGTGGAGGAGATCGCTGCTTAGGACAAGGATGAGGTCCCCATAGAAAGGGAAGTCCTAGAAGAAAAGGATACATTAGAGAAAAAGGATCGTGAAGAAGTGCAAATAGGGCCCAAGCAGGAGAAGATACCGATCTAAGAGACTAAAAATACACCAAGGAAACACATAGATGAGAAACCAATGGCTGGGGAACCTAGACCCACAGGGGCAACTGTACACCTGACCATCATGCTCTAAATGCCTTTTGTTACTCCGGGTGATCAAGTGCCCCAGAGCACATACGGTGAGGTAGTAACGGAGGCTGCCTTTCTAAATTTCAGCCAGAGGCCTCACCCACCTCCAGAGGATGTTCCAGTGGAGGAGAATACCCCAACATATGAGGCCAATGAGGCCCAAGAGGAACAACAATAGACTAATCAAGAGGTCCTGGTTAACAAAAATACAGAAACAACTGATACCAGGAGGGACGAAGGGGTCCCTGAAAATACAGACGATATAGAGACCAGAGAAAAGGATCTGGATAGTACAATAGAAGATGCTAGTATGGTGGAAAACATTGAAGGTTCCAGAGAATAGGAAATGGAAAAGGACCAAGAACAAGAGGAACCGAAATGAGAGATGGAGAAAGAGCCCAAACATAACATACACTCTAGGAACATGCTGCCAGAATCTGAGAGGAATCCCAATGAATAGGTACTAACGGAAAAGTAACCAAAGCTGCCCCAATGGCTGGTGAAATCAATGAAAAGGAAAGCCCCGATGGCTACATCAGGTGCCACACTCTCATTGGCCGAGATGATGGCCAGGAATGTAGAGGCTAAAAAGCCCAAGAAAGCACAGATCGTCCATACTCTCAGGACTGGTCTGATAGGTAGCACAGTTGCGACAATCGTAATACCCCCATCAGATGTAGATGCAGCAGCCATAAGGCCCAAAGATTATGACATATCAGAAGTAGAATTCAGGAGGAGAGACAAATAGGGTGAGCTGGATCTATTGAAGGAAGCCACCAAGGTAATAGAGGCCAGGTACATCAAGCAGGGCCAGAAGCTGAAAGAGGAAAGAGAAATAAATGCCAACCTCCTCATGCTTTTGGAAGAAATTTCACAGCCTCTATCTAAGCTCCACCTCGGAACCCCTTCCTTCAAATTGCCACTTGCACAGGGCGATGTGGATTCTCTACAAATTATGAAAAAGAAAGCACAAGATGTAGACGGGTGGGATGTCGAGTAGGTGACCGCGATGAGACAATTTTTGGTGGCGTCCCTCCTGGACCTTTATCGGTTTGATTAGCTTCTTAGCCAGGTAAAGGGCTCCAACATCATATGGGAGAAATATTTAGCAAAGTATGAAAAATGGAAGGTCGGGCTAGAAGAAATCCACAACATAGGAAAAGAAGTCTCCATGAAAGCAGGAATTTTGGGAGATGAGTCATATGACTCCCTCTAGGCCCAGTACTCTAGACTTGTCCTCAGGAGTGAGGTATGCAAGGAACTAGTTAAGGCCTTGAAATAAAAAGTGACAGCCACCCAATACCCCATGGGTCTGTTTAAAGCATTCATGGTTGGATTATTGCAAGTCGGTCCCTTCACCACCAGGACATGTACCCCAGAGGACTATGTCCTCAACAAGTTCAATGAATGGATGGAGTCCCTGTATCTGCCTACCAGAGATTTTGACCAGGGTAGGTTATCCAGATTGTTAAAGACAATGATCCAATCACATGATGCCATCAAGATGGTAGATGAATTCTGGAGTGGGTTCAGAGAGATTGAGGAGGCATTGGAGGCTATCCGCAGCTGGTGGGACATCATAAAAGATGTTTATGAAGAGAGCTTAGGCTAAGTGTTGGAAGCTTGGGAAAAATCATAAGTAATAAATTTCTCCAGAGTTAGGAGAATCTAGTCTTGAGATGTATTTTGTATTCATTCATTCTTTTAGAACGTAAGTTCCCAGATCCTGGAGTTTCAGATCCTACACTTTTGGATCCTTTAAGTGACTTGTGTCCTAGTTCCCAAGGCCGACCAATCACTTTCAAGGTAGTTAATAAAGGTTGTCAGAAAGTGGGTAACCACAACAAGGCATGATGGCTCAATAGGAGTGTTCTGACAGATGGTCTTCCCAAGGCGTTGTTTCAACACTACACTTGACACATCAGAGATAGGGTCTCACTTTCCCATTTATGAGGCATGTAGCCTTGATCCCCAGGGGATCAAATTTCTTCTCCTCTTCTACCACCTCTCTTCTTGAGATTGATTCTTCCACTCCTCTTTTCTTGTCTTATTCTTTTGACATGGCAGACATTTTCTGTCTCGAGGTCTTTTGTAGCGTGGTGCAAGTAGTACCAGCCACCAAAAATAATATTATATTGTAAAGTGTAAAATAAGTTAGGTTAGGTTTTAGGTCAAGTGAGGTGTATAAATGTTAAGTCCAACCTTATTCCAAGGGTCAACTAAATTGATGATTTTGCAGTCCATAGTTAATGGCAATTTGGTTTTCTCAGTTCTTAGTTGTAGAGCTCAATGCTCCATAGTTTCTAAGCTTTCAGTAGTTAAATGCTCCCCTAGAGCCACCACTGTACCATGCACCAGTGATTTCTGGAAGAGATGTTAATAAAGAAGGAAGGGTTCTCTCAATGATGTTGTTAGCATTCTGTCTTCTAGGTTAATGGTATTTTATGCTTTGTGTTCTTCATGTCCTCTGCTCTGGTACTCAAAGTAGATTAACAACCTCCTTTCCTTTGCTAGTGATAAAGTATGAACTGATTGTTGTATATTTCTTCAGTATTTAGTGTAGTGTGTTAGAGCATTATTGATGTTTTGAATTTTCATTATAACTATAGGTAGATTAAATCTTTCTAACTCTAAATTTTATTTGTTAATTGAATGTGTGCTTGCAGGAAACCCCACTTATTTGAATCCCCAAAGAAGATGAGTTAAGATAACTAGCTATCCCCCTCAAATAAAATAGTCACATTTCCCAACTGAGCCTGGCACTATCAAGACCCAACTCTCACATGCTTGGAGGCCTGGGTAGTCTCATTTCCCTTGACAACCTTTACAGGCAAAGTTGGTCGGTACCCCGGTACCTGGTGACAACTTACCTCTGTTGGCGGAACTGTTCAAAAAGTCCTGTAAACAGAAATTGGCGCTAGGAGGGCATGAACTCTTCCCCCTCTAAGAATTTATATTTTACACCGCTCAAAGGTTCCCCAAGCCATATTTTTAGGAGTCAATCCTTCAGTGGGATTGGATCATTCTCACCCACAAGATTTGAAAGAGTCCTTAGATCAACTCCCAATCTTGGAAGGTTTGTCAAACTCGAGCCTCCCACTTGAAAGAAACAAACCTCAAAAGTCAAAAAAACCACCATTGTTTAGGGATCTAGCATACCACAGAATACCCAAGTCCCCCAGACAGTCCTGGGAAATAGCACTCAACCTCACCAAAATCCAACTCCCTCAATGGCTACATATTTTGGAAATCGGGGTCCCCAATGGGAACCTTTCCTAGTGCAGCCAACGATTTACCTTCGCACCCAGAAAATATTTGTCCCTGATATGAGCACTTAGGCTCACGAACCACAAAAGAGCATCTACAGGCATACAAGGATGCCATGAACCAACACCAAATCCAACATCAAGACGTTGTGACTCAAATTTTCCCTCTGTCCCTGTGACATAATGAATTGAATTGGTACCTTAACCTTCCTGCAAACTCCATCAACAATTGGCAGGACATGGAGGACACCTTCCTAGTTTCCTTCCGCATACATGTGGAACCAACATGGTCCCATAGCCAGTTCATTTATATTAGGAAGGAACTGAATGAGCCTCTTGCAGCATTCAACCATTGGTTCCAGCACGCCTTGAAGTGGTGTACAGGTCCCTTCATCCCATCCATGGATGTGACTATCCAAACCTACCTAAACATGATGGACCCCTTTGTTGCCACTCTCCTCTGGAGAACTACCACCTTCGATGACTGGGATACTTTGGAAAAGGTTTACAACCTAGCCTTAGAGTTGTCTCAGGGTCTTAACAAATCCCCAGGCAGGATTGGGCATAGTAAGCCATTCAACATGATCCCTGGTGGAGTTTCTTACGCTAGGGGCTATAACCTCAATCATTCGATGGGTTCTCCCGCGATGGCCATGAATCCCCCACCACCATTGATAGAATAGCAGGCCCAGTACGTGTATCCATCCCATACCCAGATAGCCCTAGGTCTAGAATCTTTTCCCTGGAACAAGCTATAGCCAATGTAGAAACTATAGACACAACCACCTGGAGTGTCTTTCTTCTAGTCGTCTGTGGCTAGAGGATTACCACCCTCGACTCTGGCGAATGCTACCACTTTCCTAGGAAACCAACAACAACAACCATCACACTATGACACAAATACTCAGTTGACTGTTGAGGTTGAATCCCTCTAGTGAATGTTGTCCACACTGACTGTGGACATGGGTCAACTAAAAGTGGGGTCCTACACACCCTAAAATTCTAACTCCCATAGAGGGAATATTTTCTCTGACCAACGAAACAACAATGTCGGAGGAAGAAATTTCAACAATAGGCCCTGGCCTAACCAACACCAATGGAATAACAATTCTAATACCAGAGGTCCTCCAAACTAAAACTCCAATCAAAGTGGAGCTGGACCTTCCCATTTCACACCAGTCACAGATTTCTATCCCATGACCAACTGGTGTAGATTACATGACATAGGCTCCCATAATGAGGTAAATTGTGCTGCGCTAGAGAAATTCATCATGATTTCCTATCTAGATAGACAACAAGCCTCTGATCCTACTCCCCCAGAACCTCCTATGCAAGAACCCACTCATAGTGAATTCACCTATGACACTGTCTTCTTTGGGACTACCAGAGAAGATGAAGAGGAATCTGAACTACAAGGGTTCTTCGATGAATCTATCCCGACCTTTGAGGCCAATGCCTTCACCAACCCATAGACTCCTTACAACACTCAGAGTCAGGTTGGTAAAGGACCAGTCTACATTCCCACACCTCCCAAGGACACTCCTCACCGAGACAATATGACCAATTGTCTATCCCTCCAAAAGGCCCTAGCTCTGACCAAGCAGAGGACCCGGCCGAGGGAAGCCACAAATTCTCAGGAGGAAGGTTCAACATCATGAAGGCATTATAACAAACCACCACCTGCATGACCTTGATGGAGGTTTTGCTGAAATGTCCTGAGAAAAAGAAGTCTCTTTTGAAGCTCTTGGAAAACCTAGAAGCCATCAGTCGCCCACCCAAGACTATCTCTTTTGAGGATGCCAACGCGACTGTCTTCCAGGGAAATACTAAAGATCCTCCCTTCATGCTGGGCCTAAACATACAAGGGAATAACATACACAACTGCGTAGTAGATTTTAGGGCTTTGGAAAACATCATGCCTTTTATCTATATGCTAGAAGCTTAGATTTTGACCCACCATGTCTAATGGTGTAGTAATCCAACTGGCTAATACTGCTATAAAAATGGTGGGTGAACTAAAGAATGTCTAGATTCAACTTATCTAGGACCCTAGGATAGCCAGTATAATCGATATCCAAGTGGTGGATATCCCAGAGACTTACGAGATGTTGCTAAGTCAGAATTGGTCCAAGTCCCTGAACGGATACTTCTTGACCGACTTCTCCCACTTATGGATCCCTTGGGAAGGAGAATCTAACAAGATCTAGGTCAAAAGTGAGCCTCAGATGAGACAGGCCCTCACCGAAGTTAGGAGGGTGAATGAGGTCCTATTCTCTAAGACTTCCCCCATGGTGTACCAACCCCTTGAGATCCTAACATTCAATTTCACCCCCAGGGAGGATCCCATAGTTCTACAGAGAACTGAGGATCTAGAAGAAAAATTGAGGGTTGAGGTTAACTCTCAGGGTGCTATAGCGACCCACCACACTCTTGTCCGGCACTTGGTGTCATGTGAATTATCAGAAACATTCAGAGCTAGAGTGTGAATCTGTCTTGGCTGCTGCTACCTAGTGTATCAATGCCCTCTGAAAGAAAGAACACACAGCTGGTTCCCTAGGACTCATTGCTTCTACTAGTAGCACCCTTTCGGTGCCATGTCTCTGAGAATCCCAAATAGAAAAATCCCTCAAGGCCAACCTCACCCCTGTACCATCAATGACAGAGGAAAATCCTCCCAACCTTCCCAAAGACAATCCAAAGACCACTTCATCCTCCCAACCCTAGATAACAAATGATGACTTGTGGACCCTTAAGTTCGATGGGTCTTGATCCAAACAGGGTTGTGGGGCCAAAGTAGAATTAATCAATCTATGGGGAAAATATTTTCTCACATCTTACAGGCTACAATTCAACTGCACAAAAAACATCATGGAGTATGAGGCTTTGGTTCTCGAGATCCTATTTTCACTAAGGAAAGGAATCACTCACCTCCAGGCCCTAGGCGATTCAGAGTTGATTGTCAAACAAGTCCAGATTCAATACACCTGTCATGATAAAATCTTGGCTGCATACCACAACTGGGCATGGAGCCTTATTGAGGATTTTGATGCTTTTGGCATCGATCTTATTCCTCGAAGATGGAACTATGTCCTGGATGCCCTTGCTATTTCTGATAGTACACTTGAGCCCATGGCTGGCTCACGACTTTGGAAATTTTATGTTGAGATGATCCCCACCTTATCCATTCTAGACAATGTCACCCATTTTTAGGTCTTTGAGGATGATCAGTATATCCTGGCCTTCATGGCCAGTGTTGGTGTCTTTGAAGACCAAAAGTGGAAGAAAGAGATCATGATAATACTGGGTAGGGTGATAAAGATGATGGGATCATGGACCTACCAACCAATACCATTCCAAATGGGATGGTTGTGCTTGAATGACTCTTTGATTTGGACCCTCGAGGCTAAGAAAATATATCATCCTCCTCTGAGGGAGGAAAATTTGAGAAAGTAAACATTGGCAAGCCCGATGAAGAGAAAATGATATACATTGGCACCTCCTTCTCCCCTGAGGAGAAGGAGAATATTCTTGCATTTCTCCAAGAATACATAGATGTAATCACGTGGGGGTATGAGGAATTGAAAACCTATGACACATACATTATGACTCATACCATCCCACTCAAACCTGATGCCAAGCCCTTTCGACAAAAGTAATGACCAGTCAACCCACTGACCAAGCCTCTGATTCATCAGGAGGTCCAAAAACTACTATCATCCTGGATAATCTTTCCAATCTGACATACTACATGGGTTGCGAACCTAGTCCATGTGAGGAAGAAAAGTGGCAAGATTCGCCTTTGCGTGGATTTCCAAAATTTGAACAAGGCCGCCAAGAAAGACAATCACCCTCTCCCCTCATTGGATGAGGTGTTACAAGTTGTGAATGGATTGCAAATGATGTCTTTCTTGGATGCGTACTCTGGGTATAACCAAGTCATGGTTAAATTTGAAGATAGAGACAAAATGGTGTTTACCACCAAGTGGGGAATGTTTTCCTACCAAAGAATGCCCTTTGGTTTGATTAATGCAGGGGCTACATTTCATAAGGCCATGTAGATTGTGTTTGAGGGCCTTGTAAATCGGAACATAATCATCTACATGGATGATTTAACCATCTTTTCCCGAGACAGGTGTGATCATTCCACCGATCTCACCCAGATTTGTGAGAGATGTCGCCGGTATGGAATATCCCTCAATCCTAAGAAATGCATATTCAGGGTCACTAAAGGGAAGTTGCTCAGGAATATTGTCTTTGAGAAGGGTATATCCATTGACCCTGATTGAGTTGAAGTGCTGCTAAACCTATAAATGCCTGGCAGGAAGAAAGAGATGAGATCTTTCTTTGGAAAGATCAACTTTGTCTAGCGGTTCATCATTGGATTTGCCGAGATCGTAAAACCACTCAATGAAATGATGAAAAAGGATACCAAAATTGAGTGGAGTCCCGAAGCAAAGTGGGCATTCACCCAGATTAAACAGACAATAATGGAGGCACCAGTTCTGGCTAGTTTGGACTATTCCCTCCCTTTTTTTATCTATTCTTTTGCTTCGTCGCATTTTTCCGCGACACTATTGACCCAAAAGGTTGAAGGGGAAGAAAAACCAATAGATTTCATGAGATCTCCCTTCAAGAACATTGAAGTTTGGTATTCATCCTTGGAAAATCAAGCCTTTTCTCTTGTTCGTGCCGTGAAGAAATTCTGGCATTATATTCTCTGGAGCAAGGTGCATGCTATCATCCTGGACCAGGTGGTGAAGTCTCTACTGATGCAGAGTGATTTGGGTGAGAGATGGGGGAAATGGATGGCCATCCTCTAGGAATATGATTGAGAAATGCAACCCATGAAAATAGTATGAGGCCAAGGGCTATGTCAAGCGATGGCAGAAGAGATTCCCCACATTAAATGTCAAATATATACAGTGGATTCTATCACTCAGGATCCATGGGACACAGACCTAGTGTACTTATTGAATAACAGATGCCCAGAGGTATTGCCTCCAAATAAACACCACACCCTATGGTTGAAAAGCACCCACTTCATGATAAAAAATGTCATGCTTTTTCACAAGAACTATGAAGGAGTGTACCTTCGGTGCATCGATAGGGTTCAAGCTGCAAAAATAATCAAAGAATTTCATGGGCAGTTTGAAACCGGGCATGGATTAGCTGACACCACTACCCATCATATCCTCTGGGCTAGATACTATTGGCCCTGTATCTTTAAAGATGTCTATACTCACATCCAGAAGTGCCATACTTGCCAAACTATGGCACATCATGAGCGTAACTTGACTATTCCTTTACAGTCAATTTTTGAAGCTAGACCTTTCACCCAATGGGAATTTGAATTTATTAGGGAAATCAACCCCACCTCATCTACCAACCACTAGTACATCTTGATAGCTACCAATTATTGCATCCGGTGGTCTGAAGCGATGCCGTACAAAAACAATACGGCAGACATAGTTATAAAATTTCTGAAAGAAAACATCGTCACAAGGTTTGGAATGCCCTTCGCTATAGTGTGTGAAAATGGTCTAGAGTTTTCTTTGGCACAATTACTTGAATGGACCTATGACCAGAAGATCACTCTAAAGTTCTCCATCAACTATTACTCCTAGGGGAATGGTGTGGCTCAATCAACAAACAAAAATTTGTTTGAAGTGATCAGACATCTGTTAGAACGGAATCCTGGGGACTAGCACCAAAAGATAAGATTCACCCTCTGGGCTAATTGTATCCAAATTAAGGCTGTTCTGGGGACATCCCCATTCCATCTTCTTTACGGACAAAACCCAGTATTCCCCATTAACTTACAGATCTCAATTTTACAATTTATGCAAGAATTTGACAACTGGGACAATATTGTGGAGGTTTGGCTCCTAAATTTGGTGTAGATGGAAGAACAAAGAGATGCAGCCCTTGAACATTTTGCGCATCACCAAGAAATGGTAAAATGATGGTTTGACCAGAGAACCCAATATAAGGCCTTTTAGATTTTAGACTTGGTCCTCTTGTGGGATAAAGCCCGGGAAAACAAAGGAAAGTACACTAATTTCCAATGGCTCTGGCTCAGACCATATTTGATCTCAGAGATCTATGGGGAAAATACCTATCACCTCAATACCATGACTGGAGAACCCATCCCATTTCCCCTCAATGGACGGTTTCTCAAACATTACTTTGAATGAGGCAAGTTTGTCCGGAGTTGTATTATATGTAAATTTTCTTTCTTGTAGATATTCCTTTTTGGTACAAGAGCACCCAAACTAAACCACATGCTCCTATGGACCCTTGGGGTTCATTCAAGGTCCTAAGAGGCCTTTACAAACATCAAACACTCTAGGGTTAGTCATTGGGTCACCATGTAAGACCATAGTACCAAGATTGGCATAATATAAGCCCTTAGGTAACTATGAGTCACTTATGAACCCAAACCCTAGAAATAGTTTATTTTTTATTTTTTAGGGTTTGGATCCACTAGGGATCATATCAATTACATCTTGACCAAATTTGGTCACTAGATTTGCAAAAATGCATAAAATGCAAAAGTTGCTCAAAAGTTGTCAAGCAACTTTTTGAAATTAGACTCCCAAACGGTCAAGTTGGTTCAAAATTGGTTTGTAACCATTGGGAGTGCCTAAAATATCCCTTTCAGGTGGGTGGTAGGATAATGATGTACTTACTATTTTGAAATCAATAAAATATAACCATTTTCTTGCATTCTAAAGCAGACACTCATCATGTACGGATAGGTATGACCAGAGAAACATGTGAATCTAACATAGGGGGATAGTGGTTTGAGTCTTCTTCCTTTTTATTTTGGTTTCATGCCTTGATCAATTATGTTTTGCAAGTTATAGATTTTACAAAACAACTACCTGAATTGTAGGCCGTAATTCAGGGTTTCAAGAAGAATTAGGTGTATCTTCACTTTCCACCATGGAAATCTAATGCCCCTTGGTGGAAAGATTGTTCTTATGATGTTTTTCAACATTCTACAATATAGGATTCTCAATTTGCAGAGAAGTGGGAAAGAATTGATGCCCTAGGTGTATATGCACATGTATGCACCTATCTTGATTTAGGACAGTAGTCATATCTTTTGTCTTGGGATTGATAAGAGGCTCTAGGTTAGAGGAGAAGACACTTATGCATCCCCTCACATGATCCAATAGTAATTTTTGGCATTGGATGTATCTACAAGGTACTTGTAGTGTAATTGGAGGCCTAATTTAGGGCTAATTGGTAGAGCAAATTGGTTCACCATTCTGCCTTCTTTTCAATTTCAAGTTCCAAGGCTTTAGTCCAAAGTATTTGGTCATAAAGGGTATCTAAAACCTTGATTAGTTCTTGTATTTGTGTGGAGAAATCTCAGATGAGATCAAAATTCCCTCTGGAAAATGCCATAAGCAAAAACATAGGTTTGCGAAGCAACCATGGTGTATGAGTTGTCTTTAAGTGAAAGAACCATTGTAACTAATAAGTAGGGACCTAAATAGACCATACCTACAACCATAGGTCACCCCTAGTCATACATGTCACTTTGAGGGGTATTCTTGTGAATAAGGGTCACTTTACTTATAAGACCAACCTAGATAGTTAGTATTGGAGGATTGGTAAACCTAGTGATTAGGTTACCCTTGGGATTTTGGGGTTGTGAGAACCTTGATTCAATCCTTCTATTACATTTGTGATAAGTGTAAATCCTTGTGACCATCACTAAGAAAACAACCTAGGGTACCTTACCCTATTGGGATACCTTTGCAAGCTTCTAGTTGCCCACTTTGCTTCACTTTTCCCGGTACCCTATTAGGGGTGCCTTGTAAATAGTTGTCGGCTGTCCTTTGGGATTGCCCTTGTTTTCTTTTGTTTTGTTTTGTTCTTTTCTTTCTTTGTTTTCTTTCTGAGTCCCCAGTGTTTTTCTTCCCCTTTTGTAGACTGGTATGCCTCTCATAACATCTAGTCTCTGGGATGATACCTTTCGCATTACAGTGAAATTGGAATCTATTGTTAGCATGGTGGAATTGGTCCAGTCTCTGGAGTCATTTTGTAAGTTTGGTAACAAGATGTGAGCAATCTTCATCAGATTTATCCTTAAAAGTCTGGCAATTAGTGAAATTAAAACCAGAAGGAACAAGTAATCAGACACACCGAGAGTAGATCAGTCGCACTGGTTTATTGGCCCAAGTCTGAACTTTTAAAAAATTCTTTCTGGGTCTGGAGATTTTTCTTCCTTATCTAGAAAATTAAGATGGATGAAAAGGTGAAAGAAGTACCACCATTAAATTTAGCTAAGCTTAAACTTAATGGTGAAAGAAGTACTGCCTTCCCATCCAAAAAAGAATAAAATAGTGAGGAAAGAAAAGATGGGATGAAAACTCTGGTATCCGAGAGAAACAAGCAAATTTGATGACTTTGGATTAATAGATTTAGTGCCTCTCCTTTGCTTCTCCTAGAGGTCATCATCTTGATTTCTTCCAAATCACACACTGCACAACTGATGAAAGACCAAGGATTGAATCATGTATGAGCTGGATTGCCTCAAACGCTTCACGCCTTGCAGACAGGATACTCCGAGTAACAATTTATTCTAGTTTTCCTAACCATAGATTCTACGACCCTCGAATGCGCTAAGGCATTCATCCTAGATAGTCTCCATTTTTTATGCCCTACATACCCATCCCTACATTTTGTGTGCAAAATGTTGGGTCCCATCTTTTCACTTTTGGCTCTTTCCTTGTTTTCTTTGTCTTTGTTTTTCTTTGTTTCTTCTCTGGGTTTTCCCTCCCATGACATTTGTTTTTCTTTCTACTTTTGTCTTTTGTGTCTCTAGGACCCATTCCTGGAGTTGTTTGTTCTTTCTAGTCAGATTCTAGACTCTGGAATTCTCTGTCGTGATGTCTTCTCCTTGTGCGAAGGTATGGTGACATGGAATCCCTAGGCCCAGAGTTCAGAGGTTTGCCTGTTCCAAAGTTTGTGGGAAAAGAGAGATAACTTTCTTTTACCTTGGGTATAAATAGAAATTACATGCCACCTTTGCAGTTACCGCGATTAAAACACTTATGCTCAGAGCGATCCTTAGGCTGTTAAACGGTGACTAAACTATGATTACCCTGTGCTTAGTGGGTTGTTACCAGTTTCTTTGAGGTGCTT
The DNA here is from genome assembly GCA_018584345.1 of Thuja plicata. Taxonomy (NCBI): domain Eukaryota; kingdom Viridiplantae; phylum Streptophyta; class Pinopsida; order Cupressales; family Cupressaceae; genus Thuja; species Thuja plicata. Next base: position 1,996,205 of record MU227775.1, read on the forward strand.
GTTCATGATCATTTGGAGGTAGAAACTGTTATGAGAGTGCTCCTAGTGCGCTCTTTCCCTACCCTTCTTTGGATTTCCAGGTAGGTCTTCTGGTTCCCCTGCTATTTTCATATTTTCTGCTTGTTTCCCTTTTCTCTTTTGGTCTACATCTTGTTCGCAGGTTTCCTTTCATGCTCTATTTCTGGTTCACCTCCCGTTGGTGGGTTGGCCCTACGAGGAGGTTGTCTGCCTCCTGTGCAGTTGTAGATTAATGTTAATAGTGTACATTGTTTCAGTCTGGTTCATGTATATATGCGTTTGGTTGTGTAAATTTGTAAAAATCTATAAATTATGTGTATTTTTTTATATCACATGTATATATGTTTCATCTCTCTATGTTTATGTGTTGATACTATGTATATCATTTCAAGCTCACCAGTTCCTTGCGCTCTATCATTGCATTTTTTTCCATAAGACCGAGCTCGTTGAGACGGAGTCACCATGGTTCAAACTTGACACCTCGCTAATTTGAGCCATGACAACTTCCTCTCTCCTCCATCTCATCACCTTAATGACAAGATTAATTTCCCACGAGTTGACATTCAAACCATGTCCCATCTGGCATTTATTTTACCCCGTGTCAGCCCACTTGTCCTCATTAATGCCATTATGTCACCTGCCATTTGACCACGTGCCAACCCATGTCAGCCAAATAGGGTTTCTTACTAGTCACATCACCATGACAACGGCTTGATTATCCGGGATTCGGGCCCTAAGTAATTCCCTATCTTGTGTTTCCCCCTTTTCCATTTGGTTCAATATCTTTGGAGTTTTATTCATGTTTATTACAAGGATTCTGGGACTTTTAATATATGCTAACACTTTTTGAATGAATGAAGGGTGGTGAATATTTCCCTGAAATTCTAATGTTATTTATAAATATCATGTCCTGAAGGGTCTCCGGTCTTGCAGCTTACGGACGAGTTGATCGAAGATGTCTAAAGTGATCACCCCTCCCTCCAGCCCATAGCTACCTACCACTTCCACCCAAGCGGCCACCAAGACTAAGGCTAAGAGGTTATTGGCAAAGCTTCCCTTGAATTCTAAGTATTTCAAGGATGGTGTCATTGTGGGATCAAAAATTGAGTCCAGAGTTCAGGAGATAACAGACGCAGGGCCTGGACCTTGGGCGGAAATGCAAGGATTGATTCAAGCCATCTATAAACTAAGGGCCACTAGAGATAACCTAGAAACTCAAATTTCCACCTCTGGACTTCCCCTATTCGGTGCAATCCCCAAAGTTAATACTCCAATTGGAAACACTGTACAACTCACCGACACGGACCGTCCTAATTCCAAATCCCCGGATGCTACAGTTCCAAAAACCATTGTCACCTTGGATGCTGAAACTTTCACCTCGGGGCTGGGGATCCCACAATTCAAAGGATCCATTATCCATAATCGATTCCAAACACTGCAGGAGTTCAAAGGTGCTGAGGTTATTTTGTGACAACATATCAATAGCCATTGGCTAAAAGTCCCAAAGAGGGATTACAAAAGAATGAAGTTGGAAATTCCCCGTGGGGAGTTTAAAGAGCCCATCCAAGCGGGCATTGTGTTTTTATGCAGGATTTTTGGATTTCCCCATGCCCAGGATTTCTCGGCATGGATGTACTACTTTCTATACTGCATCACCACGTGCAGTCAGACTTTCAACTAGGCGACCCTCATATCCAATCACATAGATAAACAGTTGAAGAGAATTGCCCATAATTCCAAATTTTATATGACATCATACATGCTATGGGCACTAGCACAACAAAGACTGGATTTTCTAGGTTTGGGAACAGTTGGAGAGCTTGGGAACGGGCCGGGCCAAATGTGACCATGGGATCACTATCCCCAAGTGCAATGGGAACTTAGTTTCTCAAATTTCTGTCGGGTAAACAATGCCTTCATTTAAAACAACATCCTAACACTTACTCGAGATTCTGGGTACCAACTCTCATAGGCGGCGATTACTCTGGTCAGTTCCTACAACTGCTATTTCATCTAGTTCCAACATCACACCTATATTTGGGTGACAGGATTCAATGGGAAACCCCATCTTCTACCTTGGTATTGCAGGGATAGGATTATTCTTTTAGAATTAACGTTATCAAGGTCATCAATGTTTCATTCCCTTTCTCATGTGGGAATTATACATGCAGCCTCACCATAGCCTGAGAGGCAGATATTGAGCTAAAGAACTTAGGGCTGGTAGAATTCCACCATGCCCAAAAAAATTACAATCCCCTCGGCAAGATTGCCACAGCACTGCCTCGGGTGTCCCCATCGCATGAGGAGGATATTGAAGACTTCTGGGTCTACTACTAGGATAGTTTTGATCTCTGAGCCTGACAACACACATGGATGAGCAAAGGGCTCATGAAAGCACTCAACCTTTGAACTTTCCCGAAGGGTTTCAAAGATGACAGGCCACTGGAAGATCCAGCATATAAGGGACAAGGGCTAGATAAGTTAGATCTCCCTCTGGTGGATTGGGCCACCCCTGAGGACCTGACAATTAAAGGGATATGTCACCCCATTATAGAGGTGAGCCACCAGTATTTCACCTGTGTATGCCCAAAGTGTGCCAGAAAGATGCCAAGGATCAAGCGAGCTACTCCTTCTTTAGCTGGCACCAGACCTTCTTCATCTGCCATAGTCTCTGAATCAAGTACAAGTAAAGGGAAAGATAAAGAGGGTGTCCCAGTCTCTAAAATGCCTCCACAAGTCCCCACCCTTCTAATGGCATAGTTACATCAACAAATAGAGTCATCAAAGTTAGCCAGCTAGCGAATAAGTATGCAGGTATCTTTCAGCCTCCTTGTGGCTCCAATGACATCTGCTCGCTCGATGGGATCCCTATTATTGGTAGCCATGATGAGCAGACAGACTTTCACTAAGGTGGAGTCTACTAGTATTCTAGACACTAGGGCTCCGCTGGTAAGGAAGAAAAAGAAAAAGGTGACCCCAACACCAAGCACAATTGCCAGTCTCGGTATGCCAGAGATTCCCCTAGTGGATGTCAGTTCAGATTCTCCTGAACTAGAGGATATTTTGGACTCCTCACCCCCGCATGATGATTTTGATGACACCTTCTTGGCGGAGGAGCTCCTGGAGATTCAACCAGGTATAGGTCATGTGGTGGAGATCGCTGCTTAGGACAAGGAGGAGGTCCCCATAGAAAGGGAAGTCCCAAAAGAAAAGGATACATTAGAGCAAGAGGCTCGGGAAGAAGTGCAAACAGGGCCCGAGAAGGAGAAGATACCAGTCTAGGAGACTGAAAACACACCAAGGAAACACATAGATGAGAAATCAATGGCCGGGGAACCTGGACCCATAGGGGCAACCATACCCCTGACCATCATGCTCCAAATGCCTTTGGTTACTCCAGGTGATCAAGTGCCCTAGAGCACATTCAGTGACGTAGTAACAATGTCCGCCTTGATAAATTTTGGCTAGAGGCCTCACCCACCTCCAGAGGATGTTTTGGTGGAGGAGAATGCCCCAACAGATGAGGCAAATGAGGCCCAAGATCAACAATAAAAGACTGATCAAGAGGTCCCGGTTAACAAAAATATAGAAACAGCTGATACCGGGAGGGACAAAGGGGTCCCTAAAAATACTGACAATATAGAGACTAGAGAAAAGGATCTAGATAGTACAATAGAAGATGCTAGTATGGCATAAAACATTGAAGATTCTGGAGAATAGGAAATGGAAAAGGACCAAGAATAAGAGGAACCAAAATGAGAGATGGAGAAAGAGCCTGAACGTAACATACACTCTGAGAATGTGCCACCAGATTCTGAGAGGAATCCCAATGAATAGTTCCTAATGGCGAAGCTACCCTAGCCGCCCCAATGGCTGGTGGAATCAAAGAAAAGGAAAGCCCCGGTGGCTACTTTGGGTGCCACACTCTCATTGGCCTAGATGATGGCCAGGAATGCAGAGGCTAAAAATCCCAAGAAAGTGTGGATCGTCCATCCTCTCTAGACTGGTCTGACAGGTAGCATAATTGCAACCATCATAACACCCCCATCAGATGTAGATGCAGTGGTCATAAGGCTTGAAGATTATGACATAGCAGAAGTAGAATTGGGGAGGAGAGACAAACAGGGTGAGCTAGATCTACTGAAGGAAGCCACCAAGGTAATAAAGGCTAGGTACATCAAGCAGGGCCAGGAGCTGAAAGAGGAAAGAGAAACAAATGGCAATCTCCTTGCACTTTTGGCAGAACTTTCATAGCCTCTATCTGAGGTCTGCCCTGGAACCCCTCCCTTTAGATTGTCGCTTGCACAGGGTGATGTGGATTCTCTACGAATTATGAAAAGGAAAGCACAAGTTGTAGATGGGTGGGTCACTGAGTAGGTCACCGCCATGAGACAATTTTTGGCTGCGTCCCTCCCAGACCTTTATCTAGTCAATTCTCTTTTTAGCCAGGCAAAGGGCTCTGCCATCATATGGGAGCAAGATTTAGCGAAGTATGAAAAATGGAAGGTCGAGCTAGAAGAAATCCGCAACATAGACAAAGAAGTCACCACAAAAGTAGGAATTTTGGGAGATGAGTCATATGACTCCCTCCAGGCCCAGTACTCCAGACTTGTCCTTAAGGGTGAGGTGTGCAAGGAACTGGTTAAGGCCTTAAAATAGAAAGTGACAGCCACCCAATACCCATGGGTCTGTTTAAAGAATTCATGGTTGGAGTATCACAAGTTGATCCCCTCACCACTGAGACATGTACTCCAGAGGACTATGTCCTCAGCAAGTTTGACAAACAGATGGAGTCCCTGGATCTGCCTGCCAAATATTTTGACCAGGGCAGGTTATCCAGATTGTCAAAGAAAATGATCCGATCACATGATTCCATCAAGATGGTAGATGAATTCTAGAGTGGGGCTGGAGAGGTTGAGGAGGCATTGGAGGCTATCTGTAGCCAATGGGTCAGCGTAAAAGATGTAGATGAAGAGAGCGTAGGCCAAGTGTTGGAAGCTTGGGAAAAATCATAAGTAAAAAAGTTCTCTGGAGTCTGGAGAATCTAGTCCTAAGACGTATTTTGTATTCATTCATTCTTTCAGAACATAAGTTCCCAGATCCTAGAGTTTTGGATCCTACACTTTTGGATCCTTTAAGTGACCCGTATCCTGTTCCCAAGGCCGACTGGTCACTTTCAAGGAAGTTAATAAAGGTTTTCAGAAAGTGGTTAACCACAACAAGGCATGACGGCTCAACAGGAGTGTTCTGACAGACGGTATTCCCAAGGTTCCATTTCAATGCTACACCTGGTGCCTCAGAGACAAGGTGCCACTTTCCCATTTATGAGGCATGTAGCCTTGATCCCTGGGGGATTTTATTTCTTCTCCTCTTCTACTGGCTCTCTTCTCGAGACTAATTCTTCCACTCCTCTTTTCTTGTCTTATTCTTCTGACATGGCTCACCTTTTCCATCTCGAGGTCTTTTGTAGCGTGGTGCAGGTAGTACCGGCCACTAAAAAATAATATTATATTGTAAATTGTAAAATAAGTTAGGTTAGGTTTTAGGTCAAGTGAGGTGTATAAATGTTAAGTTTGACCTCATTCCAAGGGTTGGTAAAATTGATGATTTTGCAGTCCATAGTTAATGGCAATTTGGTTTTCTCAGTTCTTAGTTACAGAGCTCAATGCTCCATAGTTAAATTCAGTAGTTAATTTGGTTTCTAAGCTTTCAGTAGTTAAATTCTCCCCTGGAGCCACCACTCTACCACGCACCAGTGCTTGTTGGAAGAGTTGTTAATAAAGAAGGAAGAGTTCTCTCAATGATGTTGTTAGAATTCTGTCTTCTGGGTTAACGTATTTTATGCTTTGTGTTCTTCATGTCCTTTGCTCTAGTACTCAAAGTAGATTAACGACCTCCTTTCCTTTGCTACTGATAAAATATGAACTGATGGTTGTATATTTCTTCGGTATTTAGTGTAGTGTGTTAGAGCATTGTTGATGTTTTGAATGTTCAGTATAACTATAGGTAGATAAAATGTTTCTAACTCTGTAGTATCTTTTTAAGTTTATTTGTTAAATGAATGCATGCTTGCAGGAAACCCCACTTACCTGAATCCCTGGAGAAGATGAGTTAAGATAACCAGCTATCCCCCTCAAACAAAATAGTCACATTTCCCAACTGAGCCCTGCACTGTTGAGACCTGAGTCTCACATTCTTGGAGGCCCAGGGAATCTCATTTCCCTGGACAACCTTTATAGGAAAAGTTGGCTGGTACCTTGGTACCTAGTGACAACTTACCTCTGTTGGCGGACCCGCTCACAATGTCCCGTCAACACACCCTAGCGATTGAAAACTTGCTTTGATACCACTTGATGCAATCAAGGGAGGAGAAATCCCAAAAGGAGATATCCAACCTTGCAACCTTAGTCAGCACAATGGAAATAACAAAGAAACATAGTGCTAGGAATTCAAACAATAATTTTTATTTTCATCAACAAGAAATTACATCAAATTGACTTCAACATGTTGGGCTATAAGGCCTTTCTGGTTATAACCTAATAGAAAATCATTCTCAGATCCTAATTCTTATCTACTTCATCTCATAACTATCATTCCCAAGGATACTACTCTCTCCTCTAGATGCCTCAACACATAACAACACATTGTTGGAAATAATCAAGACTAGCCAAGTTACTGAGAGGGGAGGGGTGAATCAGTAACTTTTAAAACTTTAAATCATTTCTGCACTTGTATATACTTGACCATTCATTTATCTAATCTACTGCAAGCATGAAAGTATAATCATTCATAACACATAAACACAAAGATTTGGTGACCCAGAAACCTTCCAAATAGAAATTAAAACTAGGGTGGGGATGGTACCCACAAAACTTTGGTACTGCAGTATAAAGTTGGACGGTTAAGGCTTACATTGATCACTTCTGATGATCTGCCCTGTTAGAAGCAATTAGGACTGCTAGGTCCACCTTGTTAGAGGATTTACAAACATACAATGAAGTATGCACTCTGTTAGGAGATTTATG
>MU227775.1:2009877-2036740 GCA_018584345.1 Thuja plicata
GTAGCCGTTGGTGACTCGGTAGATATAGTGTCACTCGGTAACCGCTGGTGACTCAGTGGAAATTGACTTCTTGGTTGGCTTCAACTGATGGCTCGGTAGTTATGGTGAAGCTCGGTGACTACCGTCTTCTCGGTTTGAACTGTTTAACCGCTGAGCATTACAAGGTGATTACTGAATGCTCGGTATAAGCTGTGGACTTAGTGATGAGCTCGGTAAGCATTCAGAATCGAATAAGTGTTTTCACTGATGACAAATATAACATAATTCCAACACACATTACATTTATACATTTCCACCAATAGGTCAACCCAAACAAAGAATTACAAGGAAACGTGTAACAATATTTAGGACTTGACCCAAAATGTGAAACATTGATCAAAAAATAATTACATAAAGATGCACGATCATAAATATAGGTCTACATAAATCCCAATAATCAAGATCTACAACCGCACACACTAATATCCACCAATCACCAACCGCACAATAAATTCCCTAGATTAGTCCAAATAAGAAATGGACATGTTACCCACAACCACAAGTTGAATCCAAACTCAAACAACCATGAACCAAAATAGATGTGATCATAGGAAACTTCTCCTATATAGGTCCTAAGAATCAATGCATGATTGCATGCAGAGATTCCATTTGGAAGATCAGGAAACCGATTAGAAACACAATAGTCAACTTAAAAACTAAAAAATAGAAGAACTAGACCAATCTAAAGATATCTTCTCTAAAATAGAATGAAACATGATGTGATCATAAAAAATATTCTACAAGATTTCTAGAACAAACCCATTCAACCACATCAGCTAAAGAGCCAAAAAGAGTGATCGCCACCTAAAACACCAAAGCCAACCAACTGGAACAAAATAGCAAAAAAACACGAAGGAAATATTTTTGGTTGATGCAAGATTTTCAATTGCCCTAGGATGCTCCTGCATCACTTATGATAGGAGTGACATTAATAGGATAATATATTTTATATTTTAAAAATTAAAAACTGTATTTTAATTACATGTAGTAAAGAATTGATCCTATATTATGAAATTGAAGTAGGATGATAGAATTCTAATTTGATGTGGGAAGAAAATGCAATAGACATAATTAAATTTTAAATATGTAAGGATATGTGTGAAAACATATGAGATAAGGTCAAATATATGAGAATGTGTAAAGGTGGAGACATATGAAGGATTAGATAATGAACCCAACTTTGAACAAGATTTCTTTGATTATTCATACATAATATTATTAATCTATCCAACCAAAATGGACCCCATTTCCAAATTTACCCTTACATTTTGCACTCAATTTGATATGCATGTGAATATAAAAGGTTTCTTAAAGTGATTAAAACCTTAGAAACATGACTATGAACTAAATATACAGAAACAAAAGGATATAAATTTTTAATTCAAGTAATGGACCTCACTAGATCTTGTCATGTAGTTTTATTATTAGTCACACATGCTTCATATGAAGCTAAAAAATACAAAAAATATGTGTAATCTATAACTTTCATCACATAAGTAGAAATTTAAAAAATTTTAGAATGACCTTTATTGTCAATGACTATTAATAAAGAGTGAAGAGAGTAGGGATAAATGTTCCATCTATACAAAAATTGGTATTTTAATATTTTACCCTATGTTGTTGTCATATGATGGCATGAAATATTAGGCACTACAATGCCTTGTAATCAAGATTACCTAGGCATGACAAGTTAGGCACCTATAATTATTACCGAACTCAACATAAGAGTGTTCATGGAAATATATGATGCTCATTAAATTGGCTACATCCATTATATGTAAGGAATTCAAGAGGGAAAATAAGTATACAAAATGCAAATATAAATTTTTCTTATAAGCATAATAATCATGCAAAGATATTATTGTAATAATTGCATCTTATAACAAGAAAGTAAAGAATTTTGAACGATAGGTAAGGTAAGAACATGGGTTGGTGATAAGAACGAATGCATGGAAATTTCCTCTGGGATAAGAAAATAAAAATTGAAATCTATGCACCAATGATCATAAAACATCTGGTAATTAAGTATACGTCACTAAGCAAGGCATAAAATCCCATTGCAACATCCAAGAGCACAAGCACACAGTGGTCAAGGTAACGAATAAGTCCATAGTTGTAAATAAATGTCCAAATAAAAAACTAGGCATGCAAGAACAAATGATATGGGAAAAGGCATAAAGCCCTTCAATGCAAATGATAAGAAATGATATCATAATGTAACAAAAATAAATAATGCTCCCTCAATTTTATTAGGATTGATTTAAAAGAAATACTAGGAAATATAAGCATGATATAGAATGAAGAAACAATGTTTTTGAAGAAACAATGTTATTCCTAGTGAAATAGGATGATACAAAAATGAAAGCATAATATTAATATATTGAAAGGGATAGAAGAGTTCAAGGACCATTTAGGCATAAGGGTTTGAGAAGACATACAAGTGAGATATAAAGGCCTAATGAAACTATAATCATGATAAGTATGTGATGATGATCATGACATGGAAGATAGGAACATAGGTGGATAATGATAGGGAGTAAAATAAATAAACATAATGGTAAGGAAAAGCATATGGATGCATATAAGATCAGGAAAAAATAAGAAAAATGAAAAATCAATATGATAAGCTTGAGGAAATATTGGAATAAGGCATGTAGGAGCATAATAATAACATATATTTAAAAAAATGTAGATCAAACATGCTAACTGAGAAGAAGGGAAACACTCATGATTCAAGGAAGGAAAAGTATAAAAGAATAAAAAATTTCTTACACAAGTGGCCAAAGTGTAATTAAGAGATATCGATATGTAGGTATGTAGGCTAGATAAGAAATATCATGAATTAGAAAATAAATCTAGGAGGTTCATTATCATAAGGTCTATCTCAAAATATATCATCACAATGTTCATGGATTAATCCACTCTATTCTTCATGATTTGCTTCTTATTTCACATGAAGCTCTTCTTGATAAACTTTTATAGTTGAAAAATTAGTAATTTGTTGTACTTCAGGATTTTTTTTCTTTTATTGCATGTTTAACCTACAAAATAGGTGAATTGTGGTGAATTATGGGACATATATTTATGTACAATATTTTCTTTCACATATATAAGGGTAAAAGCATGGTCGGGTGTCACACTTTAGGCTAACTCGAAGAACTCGACTAAGTAGGACTCAGTCAAAGCCACATAAGGGTTGTGTGATGCCTAGTGGCACCTATGCAATGTGTAATACTCGAACGAGTGGTACTTTCCATTGTAAATACCCCAAATTCTACTTTAAGCTCCTCATTTGCACAGTGACAAGCTTACCGAGTATGAGGTAGGGGCCCCATTTTTTTTTTTTTTTTTGCCCCTTTTNAGTATGAGGTAGGGGCCCCATTTTTTTTTTTTTTTTTGCCCATTTTTTTGTTGTTAAAGTAATTATATGCTTTAAAAATATTTTTTTAATGTTGTATTAGTAGAAAATGTTTATTTTTTCATGTTGTTTTATAATCATATGTATAAACAATGTAGTTTTATATTTCATTGTGAAAAATACTTATTTTGAAATGATTTTTGTAAGGTTAGTTTATTTTTTTGTGTTTAGAGTAGATGTAAATATGTAACTTAAATCATTAAATTGAATAACAACTTAACCAGTTGGATAAGACTGTCCATCACCATCTACAATTACTTCTAGCAACTTGTATTTCTCTTTTGTGCATCTTATTAGATAATAATCTACACCTTTTGTATTCTTAGGATTTGCAACCATAGAAAATATATCACCTATACAAATGAATCACATAAATTAAGAAAAAAGTAAGATCTCTAAAATTTGAACATCACTCAAGAGATAAATGAAAATTAAATAAACAGACATGTATGTGCAGGCACCTATAACAACTAAATCAGAAACACCTTCATAACCAACTGAATATATAGGATCATGAATGTCTTGTTGGAAATACAATAATGAGAAAGCAAGATACTGAGGGGGGGGGGTGAATCAGATCTTGAACTTTAATCACTTTAAAACAAACTGATCCACAAACATATAAATATGTAATTGATCTAACATCTAATAGCATCCATGATAGTAAATGAATAACACAATACACAGAATTTGGTAACCCAAAAACCCAAATAGGTAAAACTGGGTTGGGGATGACACCCACAAATTCTTCACTACTGCAGCAATAAAGTGTGCTTGTTAGGGCTACACAATTTTGGTTACAATATGCAATCTACATAGTTAAAGGTCTTCCCGGTTAAGAGCTTTAGATCATTACAATCTACCTTGTTAAAGGATTTCAACTTACAGTAAAGTAAGCACTCTGCTAAGAGATTTAGTAAGGTCTTCTAGAACTACTTAGTTAAGATATTTCACTTGGTACACTTGTTAGAATGTCTCAAGTACTGATCCTTTGATGTGCACTTGATGCTGATAACAGATCTCCTATTTACAATACCTTTTCTGATCTTATAATCTGATATGTCTTTAATCTGTTGTTCACTGCTTTGTCACTCTTCAAGATTTATGCTTCCTACACAAAATAACCCTCTGCACATCTCTAATGAATGCACACCCTTCTTCTCTCCATATGAAATTAGGGTAATAAGAAATCTTATATATCTTTACAAATTTGGCAACAAGATTTAGATCAACAACCAAGATCTAATACTTATGCCTCCAAGGCATTCCACTTTTTTGATTGGCTTCATGCCACACATAGGATAAAACAATTAAATGCATAATTAACTCTGTAGAGAATATTAAATGCTCACATATGTCGGCCCAAAACTCTCATAAGTCAGCCAAAACATTTTACCTTAAAGCTTGTGTCATTTCTGACAAGTATGTCAAAACTGTCTTGCTCGACACTTAAGTCTCTGGTTTCTTGACACAGACTTGTTAGGTAGCTTGGAATATATGATTTGTGCTTCTCAGCAATGACTTTTTGGGTGGCTCAGCCTATACTATTTTACCTCAGCCGCAGTGGTAGCCGACCAAAACTGCTTGAATAAATGACTAAGTGTGGACACTAAATAATCAACAAAAACTTAGAGATTAACAATCTCCCCCTTTGATATTTAGTGGCAAAAAAACTTATCCTTTCATTTAAATCCATAAGAATACCTAAGTACATATAGTACTCCCCCTTTGATTATACTTCAAACTTAATAGATTATCTACATAATATACATACCTTCAGCAAAAAGAAAAATATTATACCTTCAACTCATCTGCTCCTTCCTTTCCTGATTCCCCCTTGTTTTTGTCACTGATAGTAGGAGGGATTAAGTTGTACTTATCCAAAAAATATTTATGAAGTTGTATAATTAATGCAAATGAATTTTTTGAACTATCTTTAACAAAATTCATAACTCCCAACTTAACTTCTAGCTCAGCAGCTAGAGTTACCAAAATTTTTGTAGTATAGAGATGAGAGTCTCTCTTTACCAATTCTCTTGTAGTTGTAAGTTCTTTCTGCATAACCTCCAGATGAGGTATCATATTAGCCTAAATCGTAACCAATTTGGCCCTGATTTGGCCATCTTTAGCCATAAGCTCAACTAACCTCCTATGTGTATGAGTTAACTTATTGAAATGAATGGAGCTAGAGATAGCATCCACACTTAGTGAGTTTGCAATTGACTTCATATCCAGGTGCAATTTCTCAATTAACTGCTGATTTTATTTTGTAAAGAATCATTCATCACATAGTCTCTTGTACAAAGAAAATACATATTTTGAAAATTATTTTAGAATTTCAATGAGAGAGGAAAGTTCAACCTATTTTGTAGCTATCTCAGCAGATATCTTTTCCAGTACTTTGTTCTCAAACTTTCTCTCAGACCATTACAATAGTTTGTCATTTGCCTTGATATTATCATCAGTCACCTTTTGTACAATGTGAACTAGCTATTCTAGCATAGGTGCCTGGTCATTTACATCATCCATATCAAAATATTTTACAAAATATCTTTGATGTCATGCAGAACTTGCTTCTGCTTCTGTTCTCTCTTCATTTCTTCATGTCTCTTCTTCCTCTTCAAAATTTCTTGAAGGGTCTGAATCTGCTCGTATGTCAAACTCTCAGGATTCCATTTAGGAATCAAAATGAATTCATCTAATGTGACATTTAGCCCTGGTGACTTCTTCTTATTTATCTTCCTCCTTTTGGGCTCAGGTGAGCTGTCAATCGGCTCAGTTTCAATGATTTCCTTTCCTTTGTTAGTAAGAACTTCTATTGTTGACTTCATCTTAATCAAGATTTCCTACTGGTTAGGTACATTCCCAATTTTGGGTCTAGTGGGGGTATATGAAGCAAAGTGTGGTATATTTACCAACACTTGTATAGCCTCTTGTTCTTTAGGCTTGTCTCTAGTTTCTTCCATTTTGTCTCCACTGTCTAACAATGTCTGAGAAACCTCTAAAATAGGTGGATTTTCAGTATTTACCTCTTGATCTTCTAGTTTTTCTTTCTTGGCTCCTTTCTCTTCATCATTCTCTTAATCAACCTCAGTAGCCTTGATACGTGATTCGATAATTATGTTTGTCGGCTCATCCTGATCCTCGGCATTCACATTGCTAATATTGTCTAGTGTAGTGTCAATGGGACTATGCATTTTTAAGTCTACAGTTTTCTCTATATCTGTTTCTTTTGATGGTCCAGACCCTATTTCTACTTGATCAGTGGTGGTCTGCTCAGAGGTTCCTCCATCTGTTTTCTTCTCTTTTGGGACCGACAACCAAAAAATCTCTTTCCAAATTTGAGTACTTTGTTGTACTATTCCTTCAATATCATTCTTTAAAATCGCATAATCTCTATGTTTAGGTACAAAATTTTTCTTATATTGATCAAAAACATTTCCTTTCTATTTCTTTTTCAAGTGTGGGATGACTCTATCCAAAGTTTCTTCCCTAGTTTGCCTTACAGTCATCAATGCAAATTCCAATTCACTAGATAAGAAATCATAAAGTTCTATAGGGAAATTATTCCCTATCTCTATAGGTTTCAATTTGGATTTACTCATCATGTCTAATAGAGCTTCCTGTAACTTGACCTTATTCTCTATTCTTTGCTTTTCATATTTGACAAATTTAAATCCAAATAACCCAGTTGAACTTCTAATGTTCTTGCATACCTCATCAATGTCTGTAGAATGTTTGAATGATGTTGTAGGTATGTTGCTCGGCACATCAGTGTATGTTTATTCATCTTCTTCATCACTCAATATTAGTCTCCTTTTCCTTGGTATTTTGATAGAAATGCTTGACACAACTTTGGTTATGACTTGTTTCTTTTTCCCTGAGCTTCTCTCGGCAGCATTCTTCCTTGTGTATACGGATAGTTTCACCACAGGAGGTGAAATAGTTGATGCCCTGGTCATTCATCTGTTTGTAGTAGGAAGGGTAGCTTGAGGTTTAACTTTGCTTACTTTGGTTTCCTTGGCAACCATTGGCTATTTCCCTTTCCCCTTAACAGCTACTTCCTCCTCAGACTCAATTTTTAATCTACTTCACTAGATATGTCCTCTCCTTGTCCAGTAGTTAAGCCTAGAAAAGCATCCTCTACTTCCTCATCAATTGCAATGCCAACCATCTTTTTCAGATTCTTGACAATATTTTTCCTCTTCCTTTCCATGGTGCCAGCCTTTAGGTTCATAGAAATTTTGGCCTTGGCTTCTTCATAATTACTAAAACATTTAATAGTATTGTTAATTTCCTCCGCTAGTAAAGCTGTTATGGCTGCAGATGTTTCATCTATATTTACTTCATAAGGTAATGGCCTTAACCATGATACCCCAGGTACTACAACCTGAATATAAGTGTAATCTATGTCTACAAGAAAGCACACATCCTCATAATGTTGTTCCACTAATGAACTAGGAATTCTGCTTCTCAGTCTCATACTTTTCTTGAACTCCACAAAGCATGTTCCCATTACATTATCAAAATTATCACCTAACTATCGAATCAGTACATTTATCTATTGGGTGATAGGTCTATCTATTTTCCATACTATGTCTCTAAAGGTAGGAAAAGTCTTTTGAACATAGAAAAATATGCATACAAGCAAGGATCCAAACTTACACACAAAATTCTTTGCTTCCTGATGGATGCAAGGTTCTTGGAAAGCCATGTTAGCTATAGCTTAGCTAGGTTTTATGTGTGATCCTTCTTGATGATTTTCCATGCTTGGTCTACTGCAATGCAAGGCACACCATCCAGTCAGCTTGACTGATAGAACTTGTGAGCTATAACCCTTACTGCAAAATCAAGTTCCAAGTTTTTGATGGTAGAAATTGTCATTCCTCTCTTGTTCTAGATGGATTTAGTGACCTTCTCTATGTCTTCTTTACTCTAGAATTTCATGGTCCTTTTCCTATTGATAGTCGGGTAACCAGTTACATGATGTATGATATCCTTGGTAATCTTTATTGGTCCATTCTTTAACCAAATGCTCATAACATGTACCCTGCTAAGAATAATTTTGATCCATTCTTCCCTTAAATTCCTCATAAACTCTAGAGCTTGAGTTAACCCTCACTCAGCTAGATGATTGTGTTCAGGTTTTAGGGCTTCATCTATACATAGTTTCCCATAGGATTCCCTCATCTCATGGTCTCCAACTTCACTGATTTTACACATGTAACATGCCCTAATGTCATGAATCATAAGTACGTTCGGAGGGATCAAAGATAGGGCTCCAGTTAGATCACACTTGATAGCATTCTAACAGCCATGATTTCAAGATAAAAGGGTTTCAAAGATGAAATAGAGTACCTCAGCAACTATCGAAGCCCACACTTTTGCTGGATAGCCGACGACACGCTGTAGAATTCTTCAAAAATCTCTGCTGAAATCAAGTTCGCCAATGCTTCAACGCTTCAAGAAATCTCAAATTGCAAGGTTAAATGAATCATGAATGGTTCATTCCTTTATAGGCTTCGAGGTAGGTTTGCAATAAATGTTCTATCCGTTGGAGTTAGTGCGAAACAACTATCTTTGGCTGACTCTGACAATCTCTCAGTTGCAATCCAAACTAGTTCGACACATATGTCGACAAGCTCGGTCTCAGTATAATAATGATGCTTGGCACCTCTAGTGTTTAAGTGACTTTTCTCAGTACTTTATCTTTAAAATATGTCTTGATGCTTCTTATCATATGTAGATATGGACTTTGGAACAGTATATGTTAGGAACTGATGTAAGGTATGAATTTTAAATACAATTCCTTACATACCTCTTTTGCTTAGTTTGAGATGGTGTGATCACCTAATCCATTGGATTGGGTGACCCCAGCTTCAGTAGTTTCACTACTGCTTGGTTTTGTTTTCCTTACCCATGTCTAGTTCATCTGTGCTCTAATTTACTCAACAGTAAGAGCATGTACTCTTGTCTCGCACTCTCTCTTAGTATGACCAATTTTCAAACAACTAAAAAAAACTAGGCTTCCATTCATCCAACTCTTAGATCTTCCTCTGAAATGAGTCTTTATGCAGTCTTCAGGTGCATCTCCATACTCTTCACAGTAATGACAACTTTTCATTGTGTTATAATCCCAATTGTAAGTGTTGCCTTTTCTTGGTGCTTTAGCTTGTGTCTTTGATGTCCATTGTTTTTTAGCATTTGATCTGCAATCTTGTGCCTTATGTCCAAATTTTTGACAATTGTAACAATATCCATTTATTCTTGATGTGGAAGGTGCATCATTTGCCTTGGCCCAACATTCATGTGCTTTATGTCCAAACTTCTTACAGTTAAAGCAATAACCATTGAACTTGGGTTTAGGATTGGACTTACCATTCTTGCTTCGACAGATGTTTGTTGTATGTCCTGATTTTCCATAGTGATGGCATACAGGTTTGTTGTTCTTTGACTTTGCATTCCTTTTTTTTCCAGTCTTAGATGATTCTCCTTTCTCAGTAGATGTCTTTTGTTCAGTGTGACCTAATCCAGAAGAATCTTTTGATCTCCTTGATGCTTCCATCAAGTTCTCAAAATTAGTCAAAGCTTCATTAGGTTTATTCAACATTTCATTCAGTTCTTTCTCAGATCTCAATTCATCCTTCAATTAACTGTTCTTAGATCTTAGATTCATTATTTCCATGTCTTTCCTACTGATCTCCTGATTCACAAGTAGCAGTTGATTTTCCATGTCAACCTGTTTGTTTGTCATTATTTGTATATCATGTGTCCTTTCATCAAGTCTAACAGTCATCATTATTTTATCTTATTCAGCCATAGCTTTTTCATCTTCAACTTTCTTCTTTTGTTCCACTACTTCACATAGTCTTACTGTCTGCATTTCTTGTTCTCTTTCCAGGTTCCTGACTTCTTCACACAATGCATTGTTCCTTTCTAGTAGATCTACAATTGCTGCATCGCTCTCAATAGAATATCCATTCTGAAATATATTTGTAGTGTCTTCTTCTTGATAATGAGTATCATTCATTTGTTTGGCCAAATATTTCCTAGATGTCAATGACTTCTTCAATTCCTATCTAGCTATCTCAAGCTGATGTAAAGCTAGCTGAATTTCAATCTTTTGATTCTCAATGACTTTACCCAATCTGTAAATCTCCATCTCAAGATCTCTACTCTCAAGCTGATTAAAACTTCTTATAGGAGAACTTAGCTCTGATACCAATTGTTGGAAATATAATAATGGGAAAGCAAGATACAGAGGGGGGGGGGTGAATCAGATCTTGAACTTTAATCACTTTAAAACAAATTGATCTACAAACATATAAATATGTAATTGATCTAACATCTAGTAGCATCCATGACAGTAAATGAATAACACAATACACAAAATTTGGCAACCCAGAAACCCAAATATGTAAAACTGGGGTGGGGATGATACCCAAAAATTCTTCACTACTGCAGCAATAAAGTGTGCCTATTAGGGCTACAAAAGCTTGATTACAATATGCAATCTACCTGGTTAAAGGTCTGCCCGATTAAGAGCTTTAGATCATTACAATCTACCTTGTGAAAGGATTTCAACTTAGAGTAAATTAAGCACTCTGCTAAGAGATTTAGTAAGGTCTGCTAGAACCACTCTGTTAAGAGATTTCATCTGGTACACTTGTTAGAATCTCTCAAGTACTGATCCTTCAATGTGACATTATGCTGATAACAGATCTGCTCTTTACAATACCTTTTCTGATCTTATAATCTGAGATGTCTTTACTCTGTTATTCACTGCTCTGTCACTCTTCAAGATCTATGCTTCCTACACAAAATAACCCTCTGCACATCTCTAATGAATGCACACCCTTATTCTCTCCATATGAAATTAGGGTAAGAAGAAATCTTATATATCTTTACAAATCTGGCAACGAGATTTAGATCAACGACCAAGATCTAATACTTATGCCTCCAAGGCATTCCAATTTTCTGATTGGCTTCATGCCACGCATAGGATAAAACAATTAAACGCATAATTAACTCTGTAGAGAATATTAAATGCCCACATATGTCAGCCCAAAACTCTCATAATTCGGCCAAAACATTTTACCTTAAAGCTTGTGTCATTTCTGACAAGTATGTCAAAATTGTCTTGCTCGACACTTAAGTATCCTGTTTCTCAGCACAAACTTGCCGGGTAGCTTGGTATATATGATCTGTGCTTCTTGGAAACGACTTTCTAGGTGGCTCGACCTATACTGTTTTAGCTTGGCCGCAGTGGTAGCCAACCAAAACTGCCTGAATAAATGACTAAGTGTGGACAATAAATAATCAACAAAAACTTAGAGATTAACATGTCTATGTCATTGTCATCATCTTCATAAGGAGGAATTCTGATTATCTCTTTCATATCCCATTGTGAAACATATCTATTTGCAATATTCTCACATTGACTTGTTGCATTTTTCTCAACATAGTCATCACCAAAGCACGATTTATCTCTTACTTGCATCAATGGAGGTTTGTGGTGTCATGTAGTCATCACTTGATGTAAACTTCTAATACCAACAATTAATTAACAATTGTAAGGATTAGATCGATCAATATCTATTACAAATATGAAATTGTTAGATCAATAATTGTGACAAAAGTGAATTCACTTCATGGGATTTTAAAAGAATTTGAGTTCAAATTTTTTACCTTTCACTTCCCAAAAATAATGTTTGTTGTATTTTGTGTCCCGACTAGAAAAATGAGTTCGACACCATTCACCAATGTTTTTTTGAATTCTCTATCATGTTGCCAACCATTTGCACCTTCAAGTTCATGTTGTTAGAGTGCACACTTCACACATGCTCCTGCTCCACCATGTTCTCCTTTTCCATCTCCACTTTCAAAGAAGTTCCAAAGAAACTTAACATTGGATCTAGCATGTTGCATGACTAGCCAATTAAAGACTTTTGCAGATTAAAATTATCCTAGGATAAAGTTGTAGACGTTTATTTAACCATTTAATAAAATTTATAAATTAAATTTATAAATATACTGGAATTGAATCTAATGCACTTACCTGCACAATCAGCATACCAAATCTAGTGTTGTAAAGAATTTATCCCACGATTCGCAAGATCTTCAAAAATATTTCAAAACAATGAGCCACATAGTTCCTATCATGTACCCTATCATCGCTGATATATAAATGAACCTCCTTGATGATGAGGCATTCATTTGGATCAGTACTTTCTACCTCATCTAAATCAAATTGTGCATGTATATAGGTCACTTGCACAAATATTGCAATTTTCTCAGAATGATAATATTGACCTTGAGGCTATGATTGAGGGGAAAACATACAACTCTCAAAGAAATCTAGAGTTGGATGAATACAACCAGGTGGAAAATAATTTTTGGAATCACGAAACTCTTTATCTTTCCATCATGCACCATGACAATGTTGGAGATGCGGATAAATCATACTATGGAATTTTTTCATAAGCTCAAGGTAGGGAAATTGACTCTCCTTCAATGCAATTTTTTTGGATTCCTCTCCTGTCTTGGTTCAGTATGTCTCATATTCAAATCTCTTCCACAAAACTGACGTTGAAACATCAATAGTCTCAATTTGCAATAGAAATTTCTGCAAATGTCCACAATCAATGCATTCACTTTTTATACACTGAACATTGAACTCATTTAAAAATTTTGATTTATCACATAGAATGGACTTCACACATTGTGTTGTAACTCCAGGGATGACCGTATCTTGATTAAGTACTGTCATAGATTTTTTTTTATGATTGCAAGTATAGATGAAACTCAACATTATTTTGACAACAACAAGTTTCACGAACATTATTTATGCATACAAAGTAAGTGTGCAACATATCAAACATTCTCTAACCTATTTTCACATCTGAAAAATTATTGCTTGAATGTTTCAAAAAGTTCACTTTGTGTTAAATCTGCAAAATGTTTTGGATGTAAAATTATCATACCGGTCGCTTTATCTTTCATTTGTATAGTGTCCCTTCTATTGGAAGAAACACGAGAATGGCTGATCCAATATTCAACGACCCCTCTTCTTACACCTTAAGGAATTCTTTCTTTTTGAGGAAGTCTACAAATATTTATCCAATTCTTTTGAGTGTTCAAATCTAACATATTTATCATCCTAATATATCTTTGAACAGTTCTTCTAGATACATTCAGTAATTCAAAAAATGCTTGAACTTGTCTTCTACATGTCAACTTCTTACTAGAAATCATAGTCATCAACACACTATGATCAACAATTGAATCAAGTCCTCGATCTGTGTTGTTAACAAGTTTCAATGCATCTTGTAAATTTGTAATTGTTATTTCTTTTACTTGACCTCCTGTGCTTTTCCTATTATCAACACCCAACAACTCCAAAACCAAAGTCATTTCTCTTTTCCTAAATAACTTGGAAAATAATCATTCTCTTCCCACCAAAGATTTATCCTCAAAATATTCCTTCCACATGTTTTTGAGATGCAATTTAATAGTGCTTTCAGGTACCATGTCTTCAGATGTAATTTGACTGAAAATCAAATCCTCCTTCATCTCCATCAAATTTTGCATTGTAAAATAAATATTTGTAGCTCCACTACTACCAATTTCCTCCCCTACTTGAGTTGCATCTTCTTCAACATCAACAAGTTCTTCTTCAACATCAATCGGTTTCTCTTGATTACATTTCGTATGACCTTCATTTTTTCATCCCTTTTTTTATCATAATTCTTTGATCTATTCCTTTTCTTTCCCATTGTACAAAGTATTCAAATGGAGAGGTGAACAATTCAATGCAAGAAAATATCGCTATACTACTCTTTGATAAAAAGACCGCTTTCCCATTCCTTTAAGAAAAAAATGCTTTCCTAATCCTTCGGAAAAAAATGCTTTCTAACTCCAAAAAATCACTTCAAAATTTGATTTAAAATGGTTTTATTTTGATTTTAAAATTAAAAAACTTCTCCTCATTATATGAGGATGAAGCGATAGATCACACAAGCAACCACTCGCGTGGGGGGTGAACCGTACACGTACTTGACTGAGTAGGACTCGGCTGAGTCATCTAATGTGGAATGCCATCTGATAGCCAAGCCCCTAAAATCTGTAGAATTGTAGAACTTCCATCTTCTACAACGTATTTCTCTATAAAAAATCCACATTTCAAAAAAACTAAAAATACCCTTTTGTAGAGTTCAAAATCAAGAATTTGTACATATAATTTTTATATTATTTGAATTAGAAACAATATATTAAATTTATTAAATACTACAAGTAGGTATATTAAGTTTCGAGAAGACATTGATTCAGAAAATAATAATTATTAGTAAATTATATCAGAAAAATTTAAAAATTATATGGAACACTAGAGGAGAGATTCCTCTTCAAGAATATATAATTTTTTTTTTTTTAGTATAGTTTTGATAGGGGAAAGAAGGTGGGAGATGAAAAGTGTCGATTTCGGGTACGTTTAAATTTGAATAGTTATAATAGACAAAATATACATTGGAAACCAATCCTTTTTTTATGTACTAGCTATAAATGAAATCTAAAACATATTTTGAAATTAAAGGAATTTTTTATTTACATATAGTTTTATTGTAGGAGGTAGACCCCTTGATTTGCAATATTTTTCAACCAATAAAAAATAGACTTTAAACATTAAAAAATTATATCAATTCTTGTTCAATTTTTTTTTATAAAAATTATAGGCATACACTTCATCCAATTTTACACATTTCATCAGTTTATATCATCTTCAAATTTCCAACAAAAATATCACTTTTATATCATTGAAGTCAAACAATTTTAGTGTTGTTAGCGTTTTCCTTTATAAAAAGTGTGATGTTGATTGTGCTTTTACCCATAATTAACCTCAACAAGAGAACGATCATGGGCTCATGAGTATATTAATTGTCTATCTCCACTTTATCTATACTTGAACTTAAATTTTGTGGTTGAAAGTCATGCATTTATCTATAGAATGCACACACATGATATAATAGGAACAAATGTCACTAGTCTTGTGTGGTTTACGCTTATATTTGTCCATTAGTTTGGTAAGTAAGGTGACAAGATTGTGTCATATTTAATCATTTCTCATAAAAAATTTGATGTTCTTTATGTGTAGCAAATTCTCAAAAGTGTTTTGGTTTATAAATTGCATTGTTATCATCATGAATATCATCGACTATATTCTAATTTCTCCCATTTTCTTAACTAATCGAAGAATTCAACTCACTAAAAAAGATATATTATAAATATGATGGCATTTATAAGACATGTTGACATTTAGACATAATAACACATAACCCTGAAGATAAATGATAAGCCATGAAAATATTTAGTTTTCAACAATTAGAAGTTAACCATTTAGAATTATGCATCAAAGTTCATCATCCCATAATAAAGATATCATATTAGTAGGTAAACCTTGAAATGTATAAATTCAATCATGAGTTGGATCTTGTTCCATTTGTTTACATTGCATGCGTTGAGTGATGCGTGTCTTAGGTTCAATATTGTAATGAAATTATTTCATGAAAACATGGCTAGATATTGGAGGAATATCTAAAAGTATGAGACAAATAATGAAGTTATTTAAGGACATGACCACTCGAGTTTGATGAAAACACATTATTGAGCGATTGATTTTAATGAAAACAAGGGAAGCACATTACTTGAGAGCATTGCAAACATTGTAATGAATCATCTCTATCATCATGAAACAATATGGATTACTATAGGAGTGCTATTGATTGGTATTACTTGCTAATAGTTCATGACCATAATGAACTAGGAGATGCCTATAAACAACTTTGTAGTAATTCAACTAAATTTTTTGGCATGAAAGATAAGGAAATTCTTACTTTCCAAAATAGTCGGCCAAAGGATGGAGAACTTTAAATTCACACTGGACAACAACATGGAGTAGTCCGTGAAAGAAGGTTGCACTTGAACTATAATCTTAGGTAAGAGAAACCTATACAAGAAAAAGTCATCAATCTAGACTTTTGCCAACATTTGTGACAAAAAATTAATAGGTTGAGTGTTTGGTAGAGGGCTAAATGACTCAAAGAATTGAAAAAGGAACAACTCAAAACAGATCACCCAAAGGATGGAAAACTTTAAAGTTCATAATAGACCACAACATAGAGTAGTCCGCAAAAGAAGGTTGCACTTAAACTATAATGTTACATAAGCAAAAACTATACAATATAAAAGTGATCAATCTAGATGGTTGAAAACATTTTTGACAAAAAAGTAATGAATAAGTTTGAATATTTATTAGAGGGCTAAATGAATGAAATAATTAAAAAAGATTAGAAAAATTATAAGAATGATATATATTTTTTTCTGTAATATGATGTTGACATTTTAGAGGTTTTGCAAAATGGGTTCCCATTTTCGTACTCCCAATATTTAGACCTCACGAGAAAGGTGTTTATCCTCCATCTTAAAAGTACTCCGTAAGCTGACTGAATGTGATTCTCGATGGTAATAATGCGTTTATTTATGTGGTCCAGCAAAGGAATAAATGAGCACTTAGTTTCAAGCACTTTGCTTCGCCACTAAGGTAAAGAGATGTCCATTTCAATCTTCTAGAATTATGTGACTATTAGGTCCAGAACGGTAGCTCTGATGTAAATGTTTGTATTTATATGAGAGTTAAGTTGAGAATTACATCATGCTCCAGTTTAAATATTGCCTGATTTCATGGGTAGAAAATGTATTAAATTGTAGACGAGCTTACAAGGTAACGGACAAATTTATTAACTTTCTGTTTTAATTTATAAGTTTATTTCTAACATGTTTATATCATATCGGTATTGATTTAGTGTAAATATTTATTATTTACAAATTTAATCATAATAGTTATATTTACCTTAATTTTTATGTAATGTGTGTTTATTTGATGTGATGACAAGTACAATTATATAATAGTAAATTTAATATAATTTTTTAATAATTTTAATTTCATTTTTTATCTTTCAAGGATATATTTCCATTTCTATTAGTTCCTACATATTCTACTTTATTTCATTCATTTATATATATATATATATTCCTAGACATTTGATATTTGTTGTATTAATTATGTACCTGTGTTGATTCCTCATATTGAAATTAGCGTTCCTTGTTATGGGTCAATCCCATGGTGAAGGATTGATCTCATGCAACATAATTGACCCTAGAAATGTGAAGTGTTAAAATTTGAAGTGTGTGAACTTCATTTCATTCCATTCCATTCATCCCATGAGTTGAAATGGTACATGTTTTGCATGATTTGTTATTTTGTAGTGTTATTTAAGGACATTCAATGTGCATCTATTTATCATCATATAAGGATTCACGGAATTTTACACATGGAAAATCATTCTAGAAATGCTTAAATTAGGAGAAATAAAACCAGCCTAAATCTATATTATCATTCTATCACATTTGTACGAATAAAAGCTGTTATTTTGTATCATTTCCATGATAATAAAGTCAACTCAATCAAGAAGATTGACCTATAGAAATACGACCCTTGCAATCTACTAATTTCCCTATTGTATTATAAGACTACTAGTCATTGACAATCATAATAGATAAGATAATTCATCAAATTAGAATGTAAAAGTGCATAGTTGCCCAAAAAAAGTTATGGGTTAGAAGATAGATTTATATGACAAAGGGGTGGCAAAGAGGTGTTGCATCAACCAACCATTTTTTTAATTAATTATCTTATTTTAAAATTTGTTTTTATATGGAATGGATCATTTTTTTAGTTTTAAAGTCTCGATATATAGGTGGCGACATAAATATTCTTCATCACCTAACCTATCACGTCTAGGGCTTTAAATAACTATTCAATTTATTATTTCTAACTAAGTATGACTTTAATTTAGATAACTGATTCATAACGAGGTGTATGTATTTATTTAATTATCCTAGATTAAGCTTTTAAGAATGGTTATTTTCTTTTACATTTATGGTGAACCTATTATGCTTATACCTTCTATGGATTGACCCTAAGTTTATACCTTCATTGAATATATGCTACAATTATAATTTATTGTGTATTTTCAAATCTTGTTAGGGGTTAATTCCTATTAATTGCTCCATTTATCTTTTAACAATTTTTGCTTTATTGTGTGATATCACTTTTGTCCACTATACTCACTCTTGGCTACCTCATATATATATATATATATATATATATATATATATATATATATATATATATAAACCTGTGTCACACTTTTATAAAGGACAAAGGTCCACAACATGCAACATGTTAAACTTTAATGACAAAAACATGGCATTTGTGTTTAGAATTTGAGGATGATGTAAATTCATAAAATGTGTAAAATTGGATGAAGTTGTTGGAATTATATGATTTGCCCAGTGACCAAGGGGGGCGAGGGGAGGGGGGTGAATCAGGAACCAATAAAACTTAATCCTTTTAATCCATAATTAGGTTAACTTATTATTTGCATGCATATAACTTGAAAGTAAAGAATCATACAGAACACATAACACAATATTTGGTTACCCAAAAACCTTCCAAAAGAAAGTAAAACTGGGGTGGGGATGATACCCACAAGATTTAGTACTACTCGGTTGATAAATTGTCACTCGGGCGATACTGAACACTCGGGTGATGCTGAACACTCGGGCGATGTTGAACACTCGGGCGACACTGTATACTCGGGCAACACTGTATACTCGGGCAACACTAAATGACTTAGTGTTTTGACACTAATTGACAATATGTCTTTCCATAAGGTCTAAAATCTCCACCTTTGGCATTAGTGACAAAAACACTTACCATTAAACTCTGTATCTGATATGTCAAAACCCCCCCTTACTGATTACTCAGGTTTTGACACTTGCTCTGCTGCTTGGGTCCAACTGACTTTATTTTTGTATTTTTCAAAATTTTTATTGTAAAATATATCTTCGCTATTCACTGTACATGTGTAATTTACAATGACATTTCCCTCTTATACAATGATATTTCCCCCTTGTTTTTGACAAGAATGCCAAAAAAAAATGTCATCTACGGGGTTATCCTGAAGTAGGATAGAAAATCACTATGTACTTGATGACATTAAGTTTTTCCATTAGTATACTTAAATGGAAAAACATGATGAAGGTCATCGGTATAAGCATAACCGGTGGACAGTAAGCATAACCAACGAACATCAAGCATACCTGACAGGACAAAATGTCTAACGTAAAAATGCTAAGTATAGAAATTACCGACGACAAGCATAACCGGCAGACAACAAGCATACCCGATAGGAAAAAATGTCTAATGTAAAAATACTAAGTATAGAAATTACCGACGACAAGCATAATCGATGATACAGTTTTGAGAACATCACCGACAGAGCAGAAAAGGCATATTCCATGAATAGTTCAAGTAAGGAACACCGACGGAGAAGAAAACTGACAGATTGACAGAGCAACCCTGACCATCAGAACCGACAGTCAGTTAAAGAACCTACAAAAAGTGGATCTGAGTTTACATGTTAGATAAAGAAATGTAATTCTATTTATAGAGTTTTTATTTGTTTTAAATCTTAACTTAAGGGTCAAGAAAACATATTGTAAATGTTTTAAAGCATCCTAAATGGATCTAAAACATATCTAACTAAAGGTCAAGGTCAAGTTGTAAACCTTGGATCTAGAGTTAATTTGAAAATTGTGAATCAAGAATAGAGCTAGAAACTAGTATAAATAGATGTTCCATCATTTGTAATAACAAGGACTTGTAATCATTTGAAGAATGATAGTAGCTATGGAGAGCATCTAAGCAGAAGAAGAGAATTCATGCAAAATTTCAGAAATAGATCACAACAGTTATCAAGAACACAGGAAGGCTACCAACGAGTAGAGAGAATGTATTACTCAATCACTTAGGGTGATTACATACATACATTGTAATCTATACAACATCTATTATCAGCAATTAGAGATTGCATTCACTACCAGATCAACATTTATATTGTAGTTTCATTCTAACAAGTGCATCACAATAGAAATCCTTTTGTAGAAGGTGGACTTAAAATTTCTTTGATAAATCTCTTAACAAAGTGCACACCTAACAGTGTAGCTGAAGCTTCAAACGAAGTAGATCCTAATAGGTCTCCACTCTAATACTCTTAACAGGGTAGATCATCATAAGCGATCATTCAAAAGCCTTTATCAGCTCCCTTCTTATCTATAGATAGTGAAGTTTTATGGGTAGACATCCCCACCGCAGTTTTTACTTCCTAACATGAGTTTTCTGTGATATCATATCATGTGTTATGTGTTATTTGTTTTCATGAATGTTTATACATGCAAAGAACTTATATTATGATTGCACATACATAATCAAAGATGAACAAATAGATAGGTATATACAAATCTGATGACACAAAGGTTAATGGGCAAATCACATAAAAAGTTTTAGAGGCACTGATTCACCCCTCCCCTCTCAGTACATCATTCCAATAATTCCAACAATTGGTATCAGAGATAAGTCTCTTTCTTGAAAAGCTTAAAGACTTAAGAGTAAAGATCCACATGATGGAAAAGTACAGATTGGACAAGACTATTGAGAATGAGCAATTGCAAATTCAAATTTACTATGAGTAGTATAAAGAGGTGAGAGTAAGCATGAGAAATTTTCTTGATGAAAGAAAGATCATGACAACTAGGCTTAATGAAAAAGATTGTCAAGAAGAGGAGATCCCAGATTACTTCAACAATGCTGAATCATCAACAAGCAAAGCTTCAAACACATTAGTAGAAGAGATCACAAGTCTACAAGAAGTCAATCTACATCTGACAGAGAAAATCAAAATGCTGCAAATCGGTCAACAAACTCATATGGTAAAAATGATTGATGTAATGAATGATTCAAGAAAAGATGAATCAGAGAGAACATTGGCTATTGATGATAGGAGGAAAATAACAAAAAAGCTACAAGAAAAAGAATTAGAAAATCAAAGAATTACTGAGCATCACCATGAGATTACCAACCAGATTATTCTTATGAGTCAAGAAGAAAACAGATTAAATACTGAACTCATTGAAAGAATATAGATCATCAGAGAGCTAAGGGAAGAAAATGAGAAACTAAAGCATGAAGTCAGAATTTAGAATTAGCACAATGAATTGATCAAGAAAGTTGAAGATAGCAACAAAAGAATGGATGATTTCCTTGACGGTCAAAGAAGAATCAACAACTACACAGGATTAGGTTACGCCGACAATGGAGAGTCATCCAATCAATCAAATCAAAAGAATGTATATGCAAATCCAAGAACCAAGAAGCTGTCATGCAATCACTGTGGAAAACCAAGCCACACCTCAAACGTTTGTAGAAAAAAAATGAAAGGTATTCCTCAATCACAATCTACTCTCATTGGTAATTGTTATAAATGTCACAAGCAACGACACAAGGCATATGAATGCAGATCCAAGGTGACAAACCCAAAGAAGGAAACCTATATGGACAAGTACTGTCCTACTTGCAAAATGAATGCACATACATATCAGGAATGCTGGAAAAATAATAAGAAGGCATGGACACCAAAAGAACTTGATAATGGCTACAAACCAGCAAGAAAAGGTAACTCATATGTTTGGGACTATAAAACACAGGTAAATTGCACAGCATGTGGAAGGTATGGTCATATATATGCTAAATATATGAGAAAATGGACTAGAAAACCAAGATGATGGTTCAATCCTGGAATGGCATGTTTGTACATTGTCATAAAGTTGGACATGTGATAAAAGATTGCAAAGACCAACTGACAGAAATAAGTACTCATCCCAATGGAAATACCATTGATGACATCAAGAAGATGAGGAACAAGATGTGGATAAAAGCCACAAACACTGAAGGTGCTGGAACAAGCAATGCAAATGATGACGCCCCATCCAATGGATCTAGTGGCATCACCATTTCCAACTAAATTGCACAAGTATGGAACTGCATTATGAAAAGTTATAAATTATGCATCGGTTCCATTTACATATTGATTATATAGACAAATCAACATTATTAAAGATGCACTATATTGTCACTTTTAAATGTTATTGAAAAACAACCATCGGTTATTGGGTACAAAATATGCATCGGTGAACTTACACAGAAAATTTAACATGACTTACCGGAATGTATCGATCTTTACACAAAAGCCAAGTGGTTAAGTGTAAACCAACAAACATCGGTGATCCTTGATTTGATGAACATTGTCTTTGCCACTTTACCGACAATCATTGGTGAAGTCATCAAAAGTTGTTGGCAACCCCGACACTTTACGCGTACTTCAAAGATGTTATATATGCATCAACTGACAAATTTAGTCTTTGCATATCGATGAGTTGGTGAGCATTAATGAAAACTTAGGGCACAAAAGTTATAAAAGACCGACGACTGAACTCATTTTGCACTCATGATTTTCAAGCAACCAAGAGAGCCCAGTAGAGCGATTGAAGAGAAAAATTGAAGAGCGACTCCAACAGGATTCTAAACACCACTCAGAGGATTCATGGGAAATCACAAAGATTCAGTAAGTACCTGCACTCACCGACCACACTGTTTGATTTGTGAAAAACCCTAAATTTTTGTAACACAATGGCATCGACTTCAAGGGTTGAAAATATTAAGGAAGATAAGAAGAAAATGATCAAGCTTATCAGTAGAGGTACTTGTGTTGAACCAAAATACAAGCTGCACCCAGAAATCGCATCACAACTTGATGATTCCAGAGCATTCTCTAGAATCCCACCTAGGGTTTTACTGGTAGAAGATGTAAGGTCCTATATACACTGTAAGATCTCAGAATTGGGAGATCTAGACCTAGATAATGCCTATAGGGCACTATATGATGAAGCTGGAAACCTCAAAGAAGAGCACAAGCATATGGAAGTGAAAGGACTCACGAATGCATTACACTTTCCCAGAGTTTTCAAAACAAAATGGATAAAGATAGTTCTTAGCCGAATGCATAACCAAATAAGCCAAAAAAAATAACAGAAGATGTTATTTATGTAGTAACTGGATATCCTACAACCGACAAACCACAAGCTCACAAGCGCCCATCTTTGAAGGAAGTAGAAAAGCTAACTGGTGCAAAATCAGACAAAAGATCTCTCAAGGTCAACACTATCACCGACACAAAACTCATGTTTGGTGAATGTGTGGTAGGGTACAAAATATTCCAGGCAAGCAGAATGAATAGCATATCAAGCACTGTTATGAGCATAGCATTCAAAATCATCAAACAAGGAAAGAAGATGGATCTTGCAGAGATCTTGTTGAATCAACTTGAGGATAACATGAACACCATAAGATCTTCAAGAACAAATACTTGTAAGTTTGGTTCCCTCATTATGTGCATATTCTTTTACTTTGAAGAATACTTTCCTTCCATAGGAAAAGTAGTATAGGATACAAGCAGACCTGTAACCATATAGATATGTGAGCATATAGAGTCACTAGGAACAAACTTTGATGATATAATGAATGAGTATTTCAAATGCATTAAGGAAATATTGCAAGCTAGAACAAGGATACCTGAAAATTTGATAGAAGAACACAAAGAGGACATATGTTTTATGGTAGATACTGATTTCACGTATATCCAAGCAGTAGTACCTAGGAAGTCCTGGCTTTCACATTTAGAGTATGAAATCAAATCAGGACAAGCCAATGAGTGCATCAAGGCACTATTAAATGAACCAATTGACAACAAACAAGAAATATTTGGCACCTATGAGGAAGCCAAACAAAAGATCAAGATAGATCTTGTTGTCAAGAAGATTATAAACAAGAAGGACAAGATGGTCAAAAACTTAACCAAGAAAATTGTAGTTATAGAAGAAAGTGAAGAGAAAACAGAGGGTAAGGAGGAACAAACCGAAGGACAGTCACCTATCAGTGAAAAAGAAGAAAATAATGACTCAGAGGGAACACAATCAGATTCTCCACCTCCTCCTACACCCAAAAGAGCAAGAACAATAGCTACTTCCAGAACAAGAATCCAAGCTGCAAAAGAGTCAACTCCCTCACCATTACAGAAAGAACAGTGAGGATATATAAGAGAAAACCAGCTCCTCCAAAAGAAAGATGGACCAAAAGGAGGAAGATGACTAGAACTCAAGAAGATCTAGAAGACTCAGCTATGGATGATTGTGATGTATAAGTACAAAAGGAAAAAGAACCTTTGGTGCCTACAACAATTGATAAAATATGCAAGAATATTTTAGAATCACAGTCTATTTCTGATCCTAACATTAGGAAATGGTTGAAATTCAGTACAGAGGATCAAAATAAGATTGAAGATGCAATAATTGAAAAAATGTGCAAATATTATTATGTTCCACTAGAATTCTCAGAATATGACGTTCCCAAAGAAATATCACAGAGATTGTCAGCCAGATGGACCTTTGCACTACATTAGGAAAAGGAAATAAGAGAAATAATACTGGTAACTCTTATGCCTCCTGATAAAAATAAGGAATAAATTACTGAGATGATGAAGAAGTATGAAAAGGAGTTCTCACCAAAAATGAGAGCATATGAATTTCTCAAGGGTAAGATAATTGATCTTGATCAAAATAACATTAAGAAGTGGTGCAAGATACTCAAAAAGCCCACTAAAGAAGCTAGCTCAGAGAAGGAACAAATCGTCATTAAAGATATACAAGAAGACTCATGTGTGGAATTGGATAGAGAAGAGAGTGATCCAGCAGGCCCCAAACATACTGACGGTGTAGATGAAGAATGCCCAAACACTACTCTTCACAACACTCAAAGTGAGGATAGTCAAAATCCACCAAGTCCACTTCATATTGACTTGAGCGAAGTAGAAGAAGTTACCAAAGAATATTTGACAATAAAAGGTAACATAACTAATGGTATCAATGACGAATCATGGTTAGATAACATTGTCAATGACAATACAAGAAAAGACCCTGTAGAAGAAATGCAAAAGGATGAAGACATCAATACTGCACAGGGTAATACTGACGGTCAGGAAATAGCTACTGACAATGTAGAAGTCAATACACTGACAAATATGAACATATTAACCGATGCTATTGATATTAAATCAAGTCAGGAAAAATCATCTAAGAAAGATGATGATATACCCAAGGACATGGGTAATGATGAAAATAATGATGCATCAAATATTCAAAATGATACAGATACAGAAATGAAAGATGCAACCGACACTCAGCAAGAAGTGTCTACTAAAAAAGAAAAAGGAGCAGAAAACAAAATAGATGAAATATTAAGAAAGGATGAAGAGAAAGAAAAGAGTGAAAAAGTCAAACAAGATGAAAGCGTGAAAGAAAAAGAAGATAAATTTGTTGATACACCCAAGGAAAATGAGGAGACATCTTCACAAAACTATCTGGTGGACTCAGAACAGAAACAACAAGATGCTTCATCTTCTCGACCCTCACCCGCCAAATCAATCCAATCTCAAGGTTTACAAATGGTAGTTCACCAATTTGTCTCCCAGCCAAAGAAGAAAAATAAAAAGGCATTGAAGAAAGATAACTTGGCTGTCACACTTGATGAGGTAATAGAAATACCCAAGTGGGATGTATCTACTTTAGATACTGAAACACTTCAAAATTTTGGAGTAATGTGTCAAAGAAAGGCAATTCAAGAGAAAATGAGAAAGGCACATAGGGAAGCCCAAGCACTTGAACAGGCAAGGGATATTCTCCAAAAAATTGTTCTAGATGTCAAAATTGAAGATAACATATCACTCATGGAACGAATAGAAGTTCTTATTGATGCCATCACAAATCATAATGTAGATGCAGAGAAGGTAATGGAAGAACAAGCAGAAATGAAGTATCAACACAAAATAATTGAGAAGATCAGCCAAGAAGTGGCAGAGAACAAGGTAAAGCTATCTGAACTAGCAAGTGAATTAGAACCTATGATTGTTGAAGTTGTTACCTTAGTTTAGAAATTATGCACATTAGAAAATTTCACTAAAGAAAATAGTGAAAAGCTGTCACAATTAGATTTTGATCTAATAGCTAGTGCACTAAGTCTAACCTCTGATGCAAACACTATAAAGCTGCATCATGAAAAGATAACAAAGGTAAATAGATTAAGACAAGAAATATGGGATGCAAAGACTAAATTTAGAAATCAGGTTACAAAGCTTCAAGCTCAAATTTTGCCAAACCTCACCACTCTGCAACAACATATTACAAATGCAAGAAATCTAATCACAACCCCAGAAATGTCTGTGGTAGACAACATATATGACATGCATGTGAGGATATCACTTGAGCATTTGGCTCTTGAGAATTTGAAGGAGAAATGGGAGAAAATGATGGAGGAAATCAAAGCCTCACACTCTCACATTT